>CAUZXS010004149.1:120000-140000 GCA_963585895.1 Sepioteuthis lessoniana
AAACATTTGTGTGCACATAGATATATATCATCTTCGGTATGATATCTTTAATAACCATTCGACTGACCTTTATAATAATTATGATTTGAGAAGAGAAAAAAAAAAAATAAGGGATTTGGAAATTCGTTTGGGAAAATTGATAAATATTTTATTGAAGTCCAAAATCGCAGTGATTAATAAATCATGGCGATTTTAGTATGTATTCGTTCTCTATCTGAGCATATACATCTGCTGTGCGAAGCAAATGCTGTTTTTTTCGTCATTACGCTAAGGATTTAGAGATTTAATTGTTCACCTCTGATATATATATATATATATATATATATATATATATATATTTGTGTGTGTGTGTGTGTGTGTGTGTGTGTGTGTGTGTGTGTGTGTGTGTGTGTGTGTATTTAAGCAGCAGATTTTCTTGCTGACATAATTTATTAAAGATAGTTGAAAAGAATTTGGAATTTATTTTTTTATTTGCCTTTTATAATATCGGGCGAGATATAGCAACCGAAGAAGAAGGCTGTGAAATCATTATCCAAAATCTCTGATGCGGTAACGTGAGTATATATATATATATATATATATATATATATATATATATATATATATAAAGAGTGAGAGAAAGTTTCATCTGTTGATTGTATTTTTAATACAGGAAACCAATATAAATGAATATCAATTTCTTTTAGGTTTTATTCTGCTCAGAGTATCAGAGTTTCTTGATTGAAGAAAAACATTTTAAATGTTTGATTTGGTTTTGTTATTTTTACATATCTATTAAATATATGATTTGTAAACACATTTTGTAGATAGACAAAGTTAAATAATCAAACAGTTTTATTTCAAGCAATTCAATTTAGCGCAAGTCAACAAAGTTAAATGGTTCCAAGTATTGTTATGCATCACTAAAAATTCAATTTAACATCAGTCGTTTGTTTATTGACAGTTAAATTATCAAATATTTCTACTTCTAACAATCCTATTTAGCATGTCATTTGTTTGCACTCAGTTTAAATCAAAGAGTTCTATTTGGTTCATAGATCGAACCCTATCAGGTGCTTCTTCTACGTGCTAGAGCTGACTTGGAAGCCATGGCAATGAAGGGGTACTCTGCATTCTTCAAAGATTCAGCATTAGTGAAGCCATTAGATTGTTTAATGTTATATGCAGGACACTCGTTGTGATGGGGGAGTCTTACCTTTCTGTAGAGATGCAGTCAGAGGGGAGGTGCCCGTGGTGTAATGTTTATCGCCGTAGGAAATGGACAAGGTGACACCAGTTCAAATCCTGGACGCGACTGATTGCATTTCACATAGCACTAATACCCTTGGGAAAGGTATGAATCCAATTATTCTCCCTCCAGCTATGGGTAGATAGTAGAGCAGACTAGTTTCTTCAGCCTTGGTGAGGCAACTAGTCAAGGAGAATGAAAACTCTGAATTCAAACCTGTTAAACTCCGCTTCAAAATTGACCTTATGTCATATCCTGCCCGAGCGGAGGGGTTGGATAAATATGGTAGAGATGCAATCGGTGTACTCTATAGCCCCAGCTGACTGGGCTATCACATATAAAAGAATTCGTTTGTTCACCTATATATATATATATATATGTATGTATATATATATATATGAAAGACGAAAGAATGCCGAAATTCTCATATAAAAATTATCTAATACACTTTAAAGAATTAATAATATTTGCGAAAAGTGACAAAAAAATACGTAAAATTTTAAAATCTATCAAAAATGTTGATAAAATTTTCTGTGCTTATCTACTCTGACATTTCCATAAAAAAACAACAACAAACAAACAAAGCAAGCACACAAGTCTAGTAGCGAACGAATAGGACACTTTGCGACTAATGATAATAAAAAAAAGAGTGTGTGTGTTGTTGGTGTGTGAGAGATAGAAGGGGGATGAAAGGATACAGAGAGGGAGGGAAAATAGAGAGAGAAGGTAAGATTAAGAGAAAGAATGAGGATCTGTCAAATTGTGGGAGGCTATAGTAAGTTATGGTTACATATAATTTTATTTGTTGTGAAGCAAATTTGAGTTTTGTTTTGGGGAATGTTGCTGTAAAGCAAAAGAAATTAATTGAATCCACATATGCAAAACCTGCGGAAACGTTGAGCGACTGTAGCAGGAGAGAAAGAAAAGGAAAGCAAATGAGAATCAAATGAAAGGAAAATAAATTAAAGAAATGAGAATTGTGTGAATGAAAAAATAGAGGGAACAAAAACGTGCATAAACAAATAGATAAGAACAGAGTGAAACAGAAAGATTGATAATAAACACTGAAGATGTAGCAGTTTTTGCTTCTATTTTCAACGAAATGAAATGTTTGGTTTTGGTCAATGATTTAAAATCAACTTGGATGTTCTAGACTTAAAAGGAAGTCAGTGATCAAATTTCTGGTGGCTGATAAGGAATGATGCACACACACACGCACACACACACACACACATATATATATATATATATATATATTGAAACTTATTCGATAAATAAGGTGAATTTTGTTTAAGGAGTTGGCAAGGGGAAGCATTGTTGCACTCTTTTTCAATGAAATTAATAGTAGTAGATCTTTTTATGAGTCAGAGGACTGTCAGCATGATCTTCTTTTCTGACATTGACCAGAACTGTATCCTTATCAGAGAATCAGTGTATTTCTTCAATACAGATTTTCTTTTTGACCCTGGTTCATCATGGCAAAAAGCCATGTTTAGCCGATTTGGAAACATTTTTGACAAAAACCTGCTTCTCTCTTCACATCGAACATTTTTCTGTAAAACTGAACTTCTCACCCACCAGAAATTTGATCACAGACCTCTGTTCAAGTCTAAAATACACTGTTTGATTTGATACAATTTTGAATAGTCTCAAAACAAACCTTTTTGCGAGATTAAAAAAAAATTAGCGATAAGCCTATTGAAAAAAAAATGTAGTGTTTAGTTTAATGGAAAAAAAATTATCGAAAAAAAGTTGTTTCTTTCAAAAGAATTCTCCTTATTTATTGAATGAACTTCGTATATATATATATATATATATATATATATATATATATATATATATATATATATATGACATTTTATAACTATCTTATAATTCTGATGGTGGGGAAAAAAACCTGATGATACAATTTGCAAAAAAATATATTACACAAACTGATATTCGGGAAAAAAATTTCATAAATTAGAAGAAAAGACTAAAAACTCACGCATTAGTTGAAAATAATCAACCATTATCGCAATGCCTACCCAAAAAAAAAAAAAAAAAAAAAAAAAAACACATCGACAGAATTCCTTAACCTAAATGTAAAAGTGCTCAATAAACTAAGTAGAGAGAAATATAAAGGCCTTCTGAAAAAATCTACCAAAGTTTCACCTAAATGGATCCTCCGAAAAATTCTGATAAAAGGAAGGATGGACCAAATCTACATTATTATTATAATAAAATAATCATAAAAATGTATAAATAGATAAATTCATTAATAAAGACAAATATTTTATCCTATAATAAATAAATAAGGCAAAATAAAATTGTAACTAATCTACCAACCAGTCAACTTTTCTCATGCCTATAAACATTAAGTATTACCGACCTTTGATTATGTTATTCATTGGGATTATTGTAGGACGCTAGTTTCTCCTCCATACATCAATTGCAATATCTATCCACCGTTTTATATTTACGGCATGTTTTTTTACTCCCATTTAGTATAGAACATGTACCTAGATTCTTAATTTCCCACACATAATAAGATAAACTAGTTCTATGTCAATACTTCTATGATTGTAATATTTTTTTGAAGGGTCTCGGCGTGGAAACTGCGTATACCATTTTAACAACCTTAATAGGGCTACAATCGTTAGACCCATGAATGCGTATCTGCACATTATACACTATAGACTCGAATTGACACTTCCCCTTGAGGGGACAATTATCTTTATTAATACGGTTACATTTAAGGGGTTCAGTACGTTTATTACTCCTAAGTTTTTAATGTTACTTTTATTAATTAAGCTTGCCACATTGGGCATAGTACTGTAACTTAATTTAACCATGTTCCTATTAAATATTTTGTACAAACGAGCAACGTTTTTCTTTAATAACCTAATGAATTCCTTCCCTATTTTATTAACTATGGTTATATTAAATAATGACGTAAACCATACAATTTTCCTTGCTCTATTGGTCCTTTTATGCCTGTCTGCTGCTTCATCCGTATATTTATAAACAAGTTTAGTCTTATAGCCACTATATTTTAGTGCTGTCTCGTATTCGTGTTTATTTTGAGTGAATATATCGATGTTAGAAGAATTAGTGGATAATCTAATTATATCATAAGGTATATGCTTAAAAACTTGTCTAGGATGGTTAGTACCTACATTAATATAACATGGGTATTGATTGTTTTCCTCAATGAGGACTCGGTACTGTTATACAAGTTAAGTCTAAACAATCCATAATTTTTAAATTAATTTGGATGTCCAACTTGAACCCAAAAATTATTAAACAACCGATGTAATTGTTTCCTGATTGCATCACCGTTTCATGGCGTACAGTCATCCACACTGATCAATCCATCATACCGATAAAGACCATGTTTGCAGGGGTCAATAATACAAGTAAAATAGTATAAAAGTAAGCACCCAATAAATTCGGATAACTGGTCTCCTCGAATGATCCCATGGGATTATCGACGCTATCTCTAACACCTTTTTAATCCACAATTCCTCATTATGGTACCTTGTCGATTTACGACAATGCTTAATGATATTAATCTTATCCTCTGATGCCGTTATATACTCGGAAATACTTGTTGTTTGTAGACATAAGAAAAGTTGGCTACTTGGTAGATAAGTTACCATCTAATTTTGTCTTATTTATTTATCTTATTAAAAAATATTTTTCTTTATCTAACCTATCTATTGATTTATATCTTCGTATGTATTTATTTATTCATTCATATATTTTTAATGCTAATTTGATTCCTTTTAACAGTCTTTTAATCAATAAAATATAGTTTTGGTCAAATCCTTCTTTAGTCAGAATCGTCCTGATGATCCCAAATCTGAAACAAAGGTAGATTTTTCTGACCCATATATATATATATATATTAATATATATTTCGTTGAACATAATAGACATTTTTTGTCTACATATTTTTTTTTGTTGATCCTTTCATATTGCCGTATAATATTAGGCGGGAATTGGTTGATGTATCTTCCATAATTATTTATTTCCCAAGTACTTTCTGCACGACCTTTTGCCATCATCAGGGGAGGATCTATTACAAAAGTGATGTAACATTTGTATGTACATTACTTCTTTGTAAGAAGAAGGGCGTCTGTACCGTTGTAGTGTGTAGCGTTTACTTTTAAATTTGTTTCTATAAATAGTGTCAGTAGCTAAAAACATTTAAGTACATTTGCACTGGTTTGAAAATTAATTCTACTAAGTTTGGGTTATATGTTCCACATATGTAGTGCCTCGAGAATCTGTAATTTTTGCTTGTTATTTTGATATATATTTATGGAAGTAAATATGGATCTAAATCTGACGGTATAAAGAAAGTAGAAAAAAAATATTAATCTAAACTAGATGAATTTATTTAGATGTAAAAATCAAAATAAATTCATCTAGTTTAGATTATTCTGTTTTTTCTACTTTCTTCATATATATATATATATATATATATATATATAACTGTGTAGTTTGATGCAATCATTTTTGAAAAAAATAAAAAAGTGAACAATATCGGGGATAAAGTATATGTCGATCCAAGTTTGAAGATCGTAGAAATAGAGTCAAGGCCTTGTTTTCAAGACTGCTTAGGCAAGGAACTGACAGTCATCAAAATCCGTTAACTCTGTGCCTACTCTATCCTAAATTTGATCTATTCATCAATTTATCTCTCTCTCTCTCTATATATATATATATATATATCATCATCATCATCATCATGTCGTACCGCTAGCACGGATATCCCTGACCCTCTCTCGCCACTTCTCCCTATCGTTCATCGCTTCTGGCAGGTCTTCAGGACTACATCCCGTATCCTCACATGGCTGCTGTATGTATGTTCGAGCTGGTCGTCCTGCTTTTGCTTGGCCATATGCGGGGTCCATAGGAGTACATCACTGATGAGTTCGTCCTTGCTTTTCCAGCAGTGTCCTACATGTCTGGTTCGTCTAACTTGGATAGTTTTCGTGATGGGAGGTAGGTGGCCGTGTATTTGGTGCCTTGTGGGATGTTGCCGCCAGGGCTTATTCAATATTGCTCGCAACATTCTTGTGTAATTGCCGTCTAGGTTCTTATATATATATAATGTTATGTATATATACGTTTTTCTTGTGAGTGTGTGTGTGTGTGTGCGCGTGTTGTGTGTGTGTGCCCAACCTCTCCACCATGGACAGAATGGAGCAAAATATCAATTTTAAAGCACAATACAGCTGGTTTGAAATATTACTCAAACTTCTTCAGGAACAGTTGTTGTACCATTGCTAATAAATCCAGTATATCCAATTATTTATTGATAATTGGAGTGGGCTGGGAAGAAGAGACGAGTTCATGCCTTTCCTAATGACATTTGCCCAAAGTGAAACTTATCCTTGTTTTAAATTTGAAAGTCATTTCCGTGTCCATTTCTTATGACATACATACGTGTATGTGTGTGTGTGTGTACATTTGTGTGTATACGTTGCATGAAAGCTGGTTATTAACCAATTTCTGGTGAAATCATAAATTCATTTTTATTGTTAACTACTCAATGAAGTCATCGAAAATGTTAAAAATAAGGTGCCTGGCGTTGTATGGAATTTAATCAATACTTGTTAACACACAGTTAAAAACCTGTAACAGATGAACTTTGTAAATTTACAAAGATACCTAATGTAGTTGCTGTCAATCTGGTCTTACAAAACTCTTGAATAAAACTCCATAATAATGCTGTTCAAAGGAATATTTTCAAAGAAATATCTAAAACGTGCACCTGCCAAAAAAAGTTGTAAGATAGTCAATCAGATACACCTATTTCATAATTGAATGATTTTAAAGGCACTTCAACCCATCTATGGGTATTTTATGTCCAGGATTTAGGGAACCGCATTTACGGTTCGTTTATATTCATATTTGTTTTGTTGCTACTTCTAAGAGTTTTTGGCACATAGTTATAAAACATCATGTATTCCTATCTAAGATAAATAATTTGCATACAATGGTCTGGTTTCGAGTATTCCTATCTAAGGCTAATAATTTCCACTATTATATTGATTCAACTACTTAATAGCAATCCTTGTTATTGAAATATAGCTTCAAGTAACTATTCTAAATATTGTTTAAATTTGTATGGTATAAAGTATTTCTATATAATACTAATAATTTTCAATATAATCTATCTGACTCAGAGATAGGAAGTAAACAAATACTACGACTTTGAGTCTAAGTGGACCTGGCAGTAATGGCAATGAACGGGTACTCCAAATTCCCCCGAATATCTTCAGAACTGAAGCCTCAATATCTAATGCTGCTTAGTGGCATATTCAGAACACTTCTTTTTGGGAAGGGTTCTTATCCCTCCGCAGAAGATACAGTTAGAGAATTCTAAGCCTTACAAATTGAATGGGAACCTGCTTTAGTGAACTTGATACTCATATTGAGAACATTTATGGTAGTTCAAGTGTAATCTTATTGGATTCAGGTATCTCTCGGTGATACATTATTGTAAACTTGTGATAGACTAATCTAAGTTTATTATTCATCACAATTCGTTATCTTCAGTAGATCGGGGGCTACCAATAAAGTGTCTTGCAGATTATTTTATTATAAGTAAGTAAAGTTGGCGACCATAGTCGAGGGTAACCCGAAGGCTCCCTTTTCGATAGCTACTACACCAATGTGTAGGGGAGGGCGCTACTCCTTCCCTGGTATTTTATTTTATTATAGTAACTTCCATTCTGAGTGAATACTGGGTATTTAGGATCCTGGTCCAAACTTCCTTAATTGCACTTGTGCTGTGGTCAAGTCATTAATAGTGACATTTTCATTTCCCCTGTGTGGCAAGTTGCATTATCTATCTATCTATCTATCTATCTATCTATCTATCTATCTATCTATCTATCTATCGTGTTGTCAGGGCTTAATTGCTAGACTGCAGCCTCGAAGAAAATAGGTTTGAACTCCAGTTGGGTCAACTATCGGTCTAATACCCTTGGGAAAGGTATGAACACCCGTATCCCCTGCAGCTATAATTTAAATAGTATCACTACTATTCTTCTATA
The DNA here is from genome assembly GCA_963585895.1 of Sepioteuthis lessoniana. Lineage (NCBI taxonomy): Eukaryota > Metazoa > Mollusca > Cephalopoda > Myopsida > Loliginidae > Sepioteuthis > Sepioteuthis lessoniana. The sequence continues at coordinate 128,281 of CAUZXS010004149.1, forward strand.
AGGATAGATTTAGCATCAAATAACCCACGGCGATTGATATGCCATTATACAAAGGAAATAAACCTATCCATCGATCTATCTCTGTTAATATCTATCTATCAATATCTCATTTTGTGTTTGACAGAGAGATACGTAACTAGATTAGATAAAAAAAAAAAATAGAAGAAAGCAAGCTCCCCTCGACAGTCAAGGGCAAAGAGATAATTTTTTTCTAATCTGATATTAGAAGAATGCAGAATATCTTGAGAAGATCAGAAACTGAAGAGGCAAATATTGATCTTTTTCTTGATTTTCCATTGCATAATTCATGTCAAGTTTACCTCATCGCAAGCCACAGGGCCTAAACCGGAAATAATCGCTTCCTAGGGGGAGCGATCCGTACGCGAGCAAGCGTTGTAATTCGGCGGAGAGGTCCATCGCTGTGCGCTTTAAAGATTGAGGCCATCTTTCCGTGAAAGCTTGGCCTGCCTTACTTCATCCTTGTCCATTAGGTCGGATTAAGGGAGATTACTCTTGATCAATGAAGCCGGCAAGAAGACACTCAGTAATTCTACTGAGAGATTTGATCCTGTCTTGTATGAATCGAAAAATAATGGAAAAAATGCGTGTAAGGTCTTTTTGTACTTCTACATCATATCTATCTATCTATCTATCTATCTAGCTGTGTATGTGTGTATGTAAGAGAAAGAGACGGTGTTTATGTATCTGCATGAGCATGTACGCTGTTATTCACTATGCATTTCTTCGTTTAAAAGAAGAAAATAACTAAAGTGCACCCAGTGAGGATATAGCTTATCACTTTTTCCCGCAGATTGTGAGTGCTTGTCAACCATTATATTATTATATTTGATTTGTTTTTTATGACATAGAAACCCTTGTGGGTTATTTAATGCCAAATCTTATTAATACACACACACACACACACACACACAAACAAATTGTTTGTAATTAACGTTTTAACCGAACCCGAGCTCATTTGTCTGCATGCTCTTAAATGATAGTAAGAATTGTTAGCCAAGATTTATAATTCGATTTAATATTAATTACTTGTTTGCTTTCAATTGAATGGTTTTATGTTTATTTATTGTTTATTTTTTATGTTTATTATTTTGTTTATTTATTGTTTATGTTTATTATTTTATGTTTATTTATTGTTTATGTTTGTTAGGTTTCAATTGAATGGTTGTATGTTTATTTATTGTTTATTTTTTATGTTTATTATTTTATGTTTATTTATTGTTTACGTTTGTTAGGTTTCATTTGGATGGTTTTATGTTTATTTATTGTTTATTTTTATGTTTATCATTTTATGTTTATTTATTGTTTATGTTTGTTTATGTTTGTTATTTTATGTTTATTTATTGTTTATGTTCATTTATTATTTTTATTTTTATGTTTATTTATTGTTTATTTTTTATGCTTATTTTATTGTTTTCTAATAATAATCATAATTCTTTTGAATTCTTTTTGTGCACAGTAAAATAATTTCAAGTAATGCTAATATGAGTATTTACATTTTATATTAAACATTTGTATACACGTCCGGGAGACCTGGATTCGATCCCAAGTCGAGTCATACCAAAGACTCAAAAAATGGTACTTGATGCCTCCTTGCTTAACACTCAGCATTATAAGATACGGATCAAGGATAAAGTGGAGCAATCCAGGGAAATGAGTAGTGCCCTCCCCTACACCTTGGTGTAGTAGCTATCGAAAAGGGAGCCTTTGGGTCAACCTCGACTAAAGGGAGACAACTTTACTTTTATTGTTTACGCTAATTATTATATCTAATATTAATCAACTGTTTTCACACTGGTTTCAACTATTATTATTTAAAACTAAACATTCTAAATTATTCTATTAGCTATTATTCATTTTCTTGCACACAGTTATATTGTTTTACTTATGTTGATTCTTAGTAAATTATAAAATGGTTTCATTTGGCACATAGATCGGACCCTAACAGGTACTACCACTCCCGGACTGATCAATTCTAAGAGTAGTGGCAATGAATGGGTACTCTCCATTCCCAAACAGAACTGGAGCCTCAAAATCATATTGTTTATATTCAGTGCACTCATTGTGGGAGGAGAGAGGCAGAGATGCAGTAGGCGTAATGATTACATCATGTTTTACTTAAAACATATCACTATAAGACCATGGAAATAGTGAAAAAAATCTTTACGTGTGAATTACAATTATTGCTGTTTTTTCTTGTTCAATAATTTTTTTTTTTTTGGTTGTCATAAGCAAAATTTCAAATTTTTCCGGAAAAAATCAAAATTATTTTAAAATAGATAAAACTGTGAAGAAAATTCATTTTTTCGTAATATTCATGTTTGAGTGTATGGCAGTTGTTATCAATTTCATGAGAACCAATATTCCACCAGAGAAAAGGAACTGAATCTATCTATCTATCTATCTATCTATCTCATTCTTTTTAGATCTGTCAATCTATCTTTAAAAAATAAGTTGGTGTAAATCTTTAATAGGATGAAAAATTTTCCGTTTTTTAAAAACCCTAAGATAGATAGATAGATATTAGAATTAAATAGATAGACATGATAAGAATAGTATATATATATATATATATATATATATATATATATATATATATATATATATTATTTTTTTAAATAGATAGATAGATAGATATTAGAATTAAATAGATAGACATGAAAAGAATAATATATATATATATATATATATATATATATATATATATATATATATATATATATATATATATATATAAGAAATTTAATGCCTTAATTTTTTAAGTGTCCTAGTCTAGTCTGAAAAAGAAATTACAGAAAGTCTACATACTTTTTTCAGACTAATCCAATTTGTTTAACCTTTGTTTATCTTATATATATATATATATATATATATATATATATATAAAAATAGAGAGAGAGAGAGAGAGAGAGAGAGAGAGAGAGAGAGAGAGAGAGATGTTTGTGTGTAGATAGATAGATTGATGCTAAGTTTGCGAAAAGCAAACACAATTCTGCAAACTGAGCATTTGCCTGGACACGTGTAAACTTGAGGATTTTTCTAGCGCATAACCCAAACAGCGTTACAGCTTCTACAATTACTCCCTAAGTTCAGAGCGCTTTGGGCCCACTGAGCAAAAACCTACTTCGATAGTGACGGTTGAAATTAAGAATTCGGGCGAGTAATGTTTTTCATGCAACAATTCCTCGATCCTTTACTGCATATATATATATATATATATATATATATAGTTTGAGAATAATTGAATACCTATGCACATATATATGAGTAATGTATATTTATATATCTTTTAACAATAAAAATGACAACTCACTGTTGTGTATAAATTGTTTTTCCTTGACTGCAGATGTTATATCAAACGTATTCGAAGTAACCGGAATGAACGTTTTCTATTTAAGAATGGTAAATTCTGAATTTACCCACACGGTAAATATAGTCTATATGAATAAAAATGATTGAATTATACCAATTCTAATGTTCCAGACAGTTACCATATCTGATGTTTGGCATCATTTTATAGCAAACAGTAACTAATCCCTCTTCCCAAACAACCATAACTAACCCTTAATCGTAGTTCACGTCTCTCGCATTTTCTCAAGAGATCTAAATAGACATAGGCATCCGAGCGGGAAAATAGCCTTTTAGTAAATATTACGACGAAACATATTTTCTTTTTCTTCATGAATGTTTGAAGTCGTGAATTTTATTTTTTGCCTAAAGTGCGTAATAAGGGATTTCGTGTGGAATTTGAGTTGACCTCATTAAGAGAGCTTTTTATTTATATTGTTAAAGAAATATATTAAGAACCAGACGTTATTTATCGCAATTCAGTTGCAACGCAATATTGTTGCAAGTGTATATAGGGCCCAGGACATAAGCTCCTAATGATTAAGCTTTTAACTGCTGGTTATGTAAAGTCATTTACAGGGAGTAAAATACTCAAGCAAATAGTTATTTTTCCGCCAAACCAGTAATTGACGGTATTTTGCCAAATTATCAACCGATAGAGAAAATAAGGGGAATATTACCAATGTTGTTTTTTAGGGGATTATTGAATACAGGGAATCTTAGCTAGAATCGAAACTCGCTTTGCAATTCAGTTTTCCATATCGTTAAGAACATCACTCGCTTGCATCGCGAAAATAAAAAGTTATCATTCAGAGATTTAAATAAAAGTTGGGTATGTTTAACAAAGAAGTCATCTCTAGATATTGTATCAGTATTTGTGGATCGAATAGGCATGAAGACGTTCACTTTTTATTACAATGTTAATAATGGATAATCAGGGTAGATATAACATTTATATTATTCCTGTTAACTGTAAAATACTGTGAAGGAAAGTTAGTCCGTTCAAAAATATAGAGACGTGGACACAAAATAGTTATAATGAACTGACATAGATATATAGGAAAGTAGATAGATAGGAAGGTGGAGTCACTGTGGCGTAATTGGTGGACTGCTGTCTCGAAGTAACCAAGTTCATTCTCTCATTACACATTTTCGGATTAAGATCCTTGGGAAAGTTATGAACGTCTATGTATCAAATAGTATCACTGTTTTTCTAAAAGCACATATCACATGAAGTTTGATATGCCATTAAAAGAAAAAAACTAAACCAGATAAATAAATATTCTTGTTGGTCTAGTAATTTAAAGCAGTACGGTTTTCTTTACATTTCCAAGATAACGGATCTTGGCAGTATTCATTTTCCCTCCAATTCACACGGAACAATTTGCATTGACTTACATAGTACTCGTATCATTATTTGACATAATATCCACATATCCATATATATATATATATATATATATATATATATATATATATATATATATATATATATATATATAAGTTAGTAATATCCAGTCAGAGTCCGAAGACTGTAGGTGTGCATTATTCTTGTATAGAGTATATGAGGATTGTCATATTAATATATGTGAATGCTAGATGTATAGCTATTGTTACATCACTTATTCCTTTCAGGTATATAACAAAATTCCCATTCAGAGCGTATATCATATAATTAGAAGGAAACTCAAACCTGTTGAGTTTCCTTCTAATTGCACAATATATATATATATATATATGCGTGTGTGTGTGTGCCTAAACAGAAGAAAAAGTATACGTTCTTACATACATGTTAACGTATGTATGCATACATAGGCGAAGTTTGGAAAAAAATCCTACAGGGTAAGAAAAAGAAGATGATTGGGAAAATTAAATTGGTCTTTAGTTGTTTGAATTTTTGAGACGAAACTTGATATTCTTTATCGTTCAGGGCTATCGGACTATTGTCTTCATCTTTATTGTTATATTCACTACGTTTCGGCCGATATGTCCTCCGGCCTTCTTCAGGTGTTTGTAGACACGCAAGATGCTTCAAGCTGGATATATATATATATATATATATATATATATATATATATATATATATATATATATATACTTTAAGAAAAACAACAAATCCAGTCACATAGGATTATAAATTTATTTCCATCCTGTTACGCATTTTTGAAATTTTCAAAAACACGAAAAAAAAATTTAACAGGACTTCTTCAGATCTTATATTTTTATATCTTATTTTATATCTTATGTTCTTTTTATCTATTAGATCTGAAGAAGTCCTGTTAAATTTTCTTTTTTTGTTTTTGAAAACTTCAAAAATGCGTAACAGGATGGAAATAATTTTATAATCCTATGTGACCGGTTTTGTTGTTTTTCTTAAAGAATTTATTGCTCTGTATCATAGTTACATTGAGCTCTTTACTATGAAAATTTAAATATTCACTCATGAATAATTTTCTTGTCCAGAAGGAATTACTCACAACTCCGGTTTAACTGGACCAAATAATACTATATATATATATATATATATATATATATATATATATATATATATATACGTGTGTCTGGGGTATATTCCAATATCTTCCTGAGAAGAAACTGTCTCTCCTCTAGCACCATTATTTAAAGCACTTTTATCGTTTTGTGTGGGCCTCTGTAATCACTTTTGAGTCCAGCATTCGACTTGATAGTTTTAAGCAATATTTTGCAAATGATCTTTGTTGTTTTACCTGGGATGATTCTATCTGGATTTTCGATAGTTTTCTAGTGAACTACTTGGGCATCTTCCCATGACATCCTGATAACACACACACACACTCACACATACACACACACACGCGCGCACACACACACACACACACACACACACACACACACACACACACACACACATATATATATATATATATATATATATATATAAGCAGTACGTTTCTTTAACCCTTGTCGCACGTAGACTTCGTTTTTGCAAAATAGAATTTCCTTTCAAAAGAATTATCATGCTGGAAAATACGATACATTTTTTCGTATTTTATTCCTTTTCTTATATTTATATGCGTATGAAAACTTTAATGTACTTAGAATAATTAAGCCTGGGGTTGTAACATACACCGATTGTATCTGTTCAGAGGAGTAAGACCCCCACCAACGAATGTCCTGATATGATATTAAACAATCTGATGGTGTAGCTCCAGCCTTCGAGACTTGGATAAAGTGAAGTACCCCTTCATTGCCATTGCTCCCGGATCCACTCTCACCTGGTAGGGTCATATCTATAGGTCTAATAGAACAAACTATGCATGCCAACAAATTACTGATGTTAAATTGTGACTAATATAGCAATACTTGAAACAATTTAACTATGTGCAAGGTAGAGCAACCCGCTCGTTTAAGAATGTTGTCTACAAAATGTTAACAAGTCATATATATTCAATATATATGTATATTCAGGATTTGACATTAAATAATCTACAATGGTTGATATGCCATAAACTCTAAACCAAACCAAAATTACACTAAATATCATCTTAGTAACTGCAATATTTTATTCGCAATGTTCAACTATTGAACATGTCAAAAAACTTTATCGAATATATATATATATATATATATAGGTGGGCAAAAGAGACAATCTTATTTGTTTTATTTTGTTTTATTTGAAATTATTCTCACTTCGTCCATGCATTTTTTCTCTTACCGACTCACTTGAGAGTTATTGCTCAAAATGTTAACAGAAATACAATTGACTTTGTTATGCGGACTTCGTTCCATTCTGAAAAGAAAGCTTGGTTTTTCTTGATGTTTTTAATTTTTGCTGTTAACTTTTGTTCAATCGTATCCCTTATGAAAACTATACAAAACATTTGTTCATCGTCTTTTGAAACTAAAAGCAGCTCATTTTTATCACTCACAAAGTATTTATCTTTACCTCTCAAAAGATGTTCATCTTTTTAACGCAGAAGACATTTACTTTCTTCGGCCTTAAATCTGTCCGTATTTCTTAAACAAGCGATGTCTGTTTTCTATACAAACGCCACCTATCTTTCCCTCTTAGAAGAAAGAACATTTTTTGAAGTGCCCATGTTTTAGAAACAAATTCAAGCAAAGAGCTGCGGTATAACTAAAAGCCAAATAAACAATTTAAAACAGTTGAGAGGTTTTCACGTTTTAGAAGCAGGAACCAAACCAAAGCTTAAGTTATATGATATTCAAAACGCAATCTAGAAACAGTATGAAAAGTTAGAGTTTTGTTACTCCTGATAAATATCAGAAAACCTAAAGTTTTTGTCTCATATCAGTTTTAGAATTTTTTCGAATACTTAATTTTCGAGAGGATTTCTTGAACTTGCCACATACTTCTTCATTGATTTTCAGTAACGTTTTTCACATCAAAAAGTGTGTTTAAAATTAAAGTGTTATATATTTTATGCAATGAGAGAAGGTTGAACCTTTCTTCTAATGTTTTATTTATTAGTTTTAAATTCTATTTAATTTTTTATTCAGATGATTGACTTGATATTTTATCGTCATATATTGTCAGACTTGTATCTTTATCGTTTGCACCGACGTCATTTCATTTCATAATTATTTATATAACTTACAGTAATTATTGTTGATATTGATTCCAAATTTAAGGCTGAATTAATCCCAAATAATGAAGAACTTTTCACTCATTCTTCGCAATTTATATCTGTACGTTTTGCTTTAATTCTTTGTTAATCTTTTTCCATTTCTTTTTGACAAAAATTCCAGGACAGTTTTTTGAAATAAGGTAAATAGATACCACTTTATTTGGATAAAATCTGATACAGTGTGACTTAACACAACGGATACAGCACGATGAAGTCTTTCCTCCCAAGTTTTTTAATACATCAAACTTGAAAACATTTTCCGCAGACAGTTTCATATAATGAGTCCAAGATGGCGACGACGCCTGTTATCCAACATGAAAAATCAACACATGCTCGACAAGTCGCTGACACCATCACCTCATACGCCAAAGACGAATCTGAAAGGAGGTTGTTACAATGATTGTTTTGAGAAATCTTAAATTACAAGAAAGGTGTTGATAAGATCAAAGATGTATCAAAATAAAATCTTAAATGTGAACACCTTGCTTTTCATTTGGAATAATTTTATAAAAAATCTTCATTAAAAAGTTCGCTTCCTTTTTGTGTTGTTTTTACCACAATAAAACCCCAGCCAATCTCCGTACATCAACCACATGACCGAATATGGCAGCTTATAGCCTCCAAACATGTATAAAAAAATTATACGCTTTGTCAATAATTTTTATAAAATCAAATGCATATTTTATTCCTTGCCCGATGTTCCGCTATAAGACGATTTCCATGTATGGTGATGTCGTTTCTTTACCTCCAGCAAAATGTTTGCAAGACAGAGGAATCTGTATATTCTGCATTTCCTTAGGCGTTACTCCATAACGTGTCTCAGATGTCACTTATGGACCTGCAACATCGAGAGGAATAACATTTAAATTCCTTCAATTCCCACAATTTAGCATTTTTTCAATGTCTTTTCAGCTCTTCCGGTGCGATAGAAATCCTGCAGACTTTTAGATATGAAATGCTTTTTTTCTCTTTTATTTTTCTTTCACAGGCAAATGTTCCGAATCATTTTCCTCTTTTCATTCAATAGATTTTTTCTTCTGTCCTTGTTGGTGTGTATTTTAATTCCTTACACGATATGATTGCTGCTTATTCAGGTTGTCTTAGCTTGGCTCAAGGCCACAAGTAAAAGAAACTGAGTAATGATCAAACCCATTATGCTAGCTAAATCATCCTAATTATGATTATTCTAACATATGCATATCGTTATCATTGTTGTTTTCATGATTAATACTTAATAATAATAATAATAATAATAATACTTAATAATAATAATAATAATAATAATAATAATAATATTGAGACTGTTTTAAAGCAGAGAGAGAGAGAGAGAGAGAGAGTAAGCTAAGAGTGTGACTCATAGAGTAGTGCTAGTGTCAGACATTATTATTACTATTATTGTTCACTCAATAGCCGATGGTTTTTCACTGAAGTCTGAGTGACAGCAAGTCTCCTCAAGTCGGTTTTCTTTTCGTGACCATCCGTGTCATTGGCATTTACGTAATGCAAATAATGACAGCGTGGCTATAATATATATATTATTTATATGCGAATGAAAATCAAACCATTATACGCATATATATATATAATTACTTAGGTTTCATTTGTTTATTATAAACTTTTTTTTATGAGGGCATTGGAAGGGAGAACAATCATCTGCCTTTCATTTAATTCAAACTGTCAAAATTTGTTGTTGACAGATTTACCGACCTTCTTTTTGAGTTGTTCCAGAACTCCAACAATTGCTGGTATTATTTTTGCTTTCTGTTGCCAGTTTGTCACTTTTTTCTTCTCCATCTTTAAATTTAGAAGGTTTTATAAATTCTTTCAGAGTAATGTTTTGATCAGCTAAATCGATTGATAGACATATCGATTATCCTTAAAATCTTTCAGTATTATATCAGTTATTTTAGCTTTCAAGAGAGTCAAAACGGATAGTGTATAAAAGTAGTCGTAGAGATGGAGTTACACTTGACATATTTTACTCCTAGAGAGTTTTTCACATCAGTTCAAACTGATCGTTTTTCACTGAAGTCTAAATGATAGAAAGTTTCCTCAGATCTCCAAGAACCCTCTAAGTATCCGAGCTGATTCTAGCTGTGTTATTTTCTGGGTGGTTTCAAGTCTCACATATTCATTTCGATCATTCTCCATTTTATACCCTTTTTTAATAAAGCAACAACCCACAAGAGACCCAGATATAATTGCTTGCGGAATTTTCCTGAATATGAAGAATTCCATTGAATTTATTTTTCTCATATCTTTTGCATAGAGAGATTTTGCCTGTGGTTATCTTATATTAATGCTGAAACCTGATAATGCCCGGTAATCTAAAGATCTCATCACAGCATATATATATACACCAACTCCAGGTTTCTTTACCTCATTAACTCATCATTGTTTATTTTCTATTACTTTCAGCAAAATATGAAATATTACTATGATCAAGAGATGAGAGGGATTCAAATATCAAAGTGCAGTTATACTGATTATAATGTTAGGATTGTCCTTTATTAATACACGTATTATCCTAATTCAATAGAGATTACTGGCGATCTAATGTGAGGTCATCTACTCAAATCTTCAATATTATGATTATAATTTATTATAATATTCGTGTTTTTCACATCGGTTTTAAGTGATTCACTGTTGTCTGAGTGACAGAACGTCTTCTCAGATCACCTCTTCTTAATATAGCTTATTCTAACTGATTTTAAACGTTTTTTCATCTGGATAGTCTCCATTATTCTTTTGTTTTCCAGTTTTCCGAGTCTCTTTTTCTGGTCTTTGAACCTGTTCCAAGAATACCAACTACAATTTGTATTACCATCAAGTTCATATTCTACAGCTTTTTAAAAATCTATCTATCATTACTATTTTTATTATTGTTGTTATTATTATTTTTTTTTTTGTACTTCCAGAGAGTTTTTCACGTCAGCTTTAACTGATCGTTTTTTTGCTGGAGTTTGCGTAAAAGCAAGTCTCCTAAAGTCTCCAGGGCTCTTCTTAGTATTCTGGCCAATCTTAATAACTCTGTAATTTGGACTGTCTCCACCCGTCCTCTTATTTCAAAGTCATCCATTCCCTTTAATAATCCTATAGTTACTTTACCGAAAGCACCAATCACGATTAGTATAATTGTTACCTTCATGTTCCATAGATTTTTTCAATCGCCTAGCAAGGTCCAGGTACTTATCTTTCTTTTTATTTCCTTTCAGTTTTATTTTTCGGCCAACCAGGACAGCAAAGTACACTATTTTTCAAGTTCTCTTTTTTTTGTTGATTATTATTATTATTATTATTATTATTATTATTATTATTATTATTATTATTATTATTAAGTTACATGAAACATTGTATTGATATACAAAGAAGCGAATAATGGGGGCCAGCAGATCTCGTACAGCTTAAAATCCATTCTGGATCTTAGAATATAAAACATCTCCGCGCTTGTCATTACTTTTAATGTGAATAAATTTGGCCATGATTCGGGTTTGAATTAATAGGAAAATTTACCGGTGCTGGTTGAGGCAAAGTATTGCAGAGAATAACCTTCAACATCGATGCAACCCCGTAAAAGAAACCCCAACATATACCTTGTTTGGGGTTCGTATAAATCTGACTTAACCTATGATTAGAAAACTAAATAATATATTTCTTAAAAGATTAGAGAAAATTTCAGAGATATTTGTTTGTATCATACTTGCTACCGTTGTACAACCTAAAATA
>CAUZXS010004149.1:142500-182500 GCA_963585895.1 Sepioteuthis lessoniana
CTACAAGGGTTCGTCGCACTTATGTTCATAGATATTTAATACACGATTGCATTGATTGCAATGTCTGTTTTATCTTTTTGTGCATGTGAAATTACCTAATAGATGTTCATTTTGTGTCTGGTTTAAACATTATTATACATGCGAAGTCATGTGACGTGTTAAATGATGGCGTTCTCGGAAAGTCTCGTTACAGATCGTACATTTAAGTTTGTCTTCTCGCTTTCGTTTCATAGGGTCGAATTCTCGTTTGTGGTGAGATCGCATATGGTAAACGAGATCGCTGGTCATGCGAAAAGTGGCATTACATTTAGCACACCAGTTTTGGGACAAATTTAAAGATGTCAGTGGCGTATGAAGCATGGTAGGTGACGAGCTTGCGATGATCTTTTCAACCATCGGATTTTGAGTCTTAATAAATGGACTGACGCCGGGTCTTTCTGCAAATATTGGATGCTTTGGGAAACTGAGACTGTTTTCACTTCCAAACTGTTCCGTTGTATTCTGCACCAGTCCGTTCTTGTAAATCTCCATGATACTATGAGGGGAATGATTTTCAAGTAATGGCTGAGAAGTAGCGGCGGCGGCGGCGGCAGCAGCGGCAGCAGCAGCGGCGGCTGTTAAGCCGAATGACGGAAATACGGGATATCGAGGCAGGTAGAGGGCGTTGGCACTTGATACCTGGGTGGCATCGCCCGGCGAAGCTAGCGTGCCTGACGTTGAAGACGTTAGACGAACACTGGCAACTGTCGGCATGTTGTACTGAGAGACCGGAAATGTCATGGCAATTGGCGGCGAAAGTGTCACTTTTGAGGGTACAATAGGACTGGTCACTGAGTGGCCTGAGCTTGAAACACTGCTTCCACTTATACCGTGACTACTAGCTGTACCGTTAGTCGTACTACTACCAAGATTTAAACTACTGCCACTCGGTGAATGCATTTTTTCGACTTTTTTAAAAGCACTTCTGTTTTCTTCTGTGTTTTCCCTAAATTTGAGAGTGTTTTCTGTGTTGTCGGAAAAAAGTTGTGGAGAAATCCTCGCTGAAGTGTTTGCATTACTATTACCGTTATTGTTGCTGTTGCTGTTATTATTATTGTTATTATTATTGTTTGATTCAAACTGAGAATTTCTTTCCGGTAACTTTTCCAGCTGATCTGGACTCATTTTCTTCGGGGACGGTGATGAGTCAAGATCTTCTAGATGTCTCTTACGGTTGTGATCGGACTGTGTCCGGCTTCGCGAATAGTCCTTGATCAGCGACGTCGGTTCCACCTTGCCGTTGCCTTCAACACCCCCACCACTATTTCGACGAATGCTGTGGAACTCCAAAGCTCGAGAATAATTTCTGATGCGTGTTTCTTCGTCCATCGACTCCATCTTGAGTAGCCGTTCTCGCCGGCTCACGAAGTGGTTTGAACTCAAAGTCATCAGTGACCTCGGCTCACAGGAAAATCGAAGATGCGCCCGCAGAGGAAAAGGATATTCAAATAGTTCACCACACCGTGGGCAAATGTAGGGATCTGAATCTGGAAAGAAAAAAAATACAATATATATTATAGATATTAGATAGACTCTTCCTGTAAGTTTAACTTCGATACACAGTATCAAAAAGACAAATGTATCATTGTTTTATTTAGTATCGACCGCAAATTTAAAACGATGTAAATTAGTTACTTGTTCAAAGGCAGAGAAATAATTCAAATCCACAGAAATTCACTGTAGTTTGGGAGATTGTATTGAAGAAAAATGTGTGCTTGGAAACAGTCTCTAAAGTTAATCGGCAATCATTGGCTTAGTGGGTAGAGTGTTTGCCAATGGTCCGGGAGACCAGGGTCATACCGAAGAGGTATCAAATAGTATTTGATACCTCCTTGTTTAACACTCAGCAATATAAGGTACGTATCGAGGTTAAAGTGGAGTAATCCAGAAAAAGGAATAGCGCCCTCCACTACAACTCGGTGTAGTAGCTATTGAAAAGGGAGCCTTCTGGTCGCGTTTGACTACGGTCACCAACTTTACTTTTATAGTTGTAGTATCAACAAATAACCAAAGTTAATTCAACTATGAAGTTCGATCCTGAAATGTTTTAATATTTGCAACCACATAAAATTCAATTAGATGAACAAGATAAAGTCTGGAAATCACACTATTGCTCCTCGGTTCAACCCACATTTTATTCAGCCTTACATTCGTGCATGCAAATTAGAGATAGTCTTAAAACAGTTAGAACAACGCATGCACGTAAACAGAAATGAAAATAGTGACTCCAAGTAAACTCTAACCATCAGATAAACTTGCGCTTCCTGGTCCAATTTGACCCGAAAATACAATCAAAATTCAGAAAGAAGGAACAATAAAGGAATAAACAATAAACAATTCGGAATAATAATTTTAAAAAATGCTCAAAACTCTGTTTTTGGAACCGACAAAACTTTATATCAGTCAAAACAGTAGCTCAGAAACAACAGATTGAGAGTATAAACTTAATAGACCGTTTTGTGATATCAAGTGTCCAAATTTGAACACGTGGTTTGTTGAAATGACAGAGAAATCAGACTAGGTTATCGCTTGACAGGGACTATTCATATGAAGTAATAAGAAGCCCAAGACAATATTCCAGATATTTAACAAAATTAATAAATAAATATTTACAAAATTAGGATTTATACAAATTATTATTATTATTATTATTATTATAAACTCTTTGCAAGTTTTTTTAACCCAACTTTTAACTGGTGGTCTTTCACTTGAATCTGATTGAAAAAAACTCTCATCAGATCTGCAGGAAAACTTTCACAATACAACGAAATAGAAATTGAAAAAATGTGGTAGTTAAACACAACCGCTATTCCAGTTGTAATATGTTTACAGAGATTTTTAAAAAGAATACTGATATATCAATTTATAAATTTCTGCAAAAAATCTTCCTTTAGTTATAAGGCACAGTTTCTGATGTTACTCTTCTGTATTGTTGATTTTCAAAATTAAAAAGAAAAAAAAACAAACAAAATCTTACACTTGTCCAACGCAGGGAAAATCTTCGAGAATATATTTTGGTAAAAATTACGTAGTTAAAAACCAGAAAACACGACAACAACAGCAAAAACAACATCAATAATAATAATAATAAAAATCGTAACACCAGGATTTCTACAAGAACACAATCTCTTGTTTTTCTTCTTTCACTTAATGTATTAGCAACAGACATTACGGGCTTCATTCTTGGAATTTTCAAACGATAGAGGCGGTCTGCCAATTGAAAGGGTGTAGCAGGGTCACTCTGTTGGGCTAATAGCGATTGTAATGTGCTTTTATTGGAGCGGGGATCAGTGAATACCTGTTCAGATTAGAAAAAGCCTCAAGATCGTGTAAGTGAGCGAGTCACGTTAAGATCTTAAATCAGCCGAGCTGCAATCCGTTCTTCTGCCACTTCGTAAGTGGTCTCACATGACAAAGGAGCATGTGTGAGTGCACCAACATCGGATCTGTAATCCGATCGCCCTGAAAACGTCGCCATCATTTCCGCCATCATCGTCGTTGGCTTTTCTCTGTACAATGTATAGTTGTTATTAAGCGTTTTTCTTTCTCTCTGTTTCCTTACTCGTTTACACACTCACCCACACACACACACACACGCGCACACACACACACACACATATATATATATATATATGTTCACTAATTCCTCCCCACTGTTTCGTTATATTTCACATCATTTCTGTGTATATCAACCTCTGCCGACTAATGTAGATATTTTTTGAGTACTAAAGTGACATAGGCTCAGTGGGTCTGAATGATATATATATATAGATATATATATATATATAGAGAGAGAGAGATAGATAGATAGAAGCGCTTATTGTCTAATGGCTAACGTTGTAGGAAATGGACAGGTGGACTGAGTTCAAATCTTAGACCGATTTGTTCAAATTTCACATAAAGCTAATACTCTTGAAAAGGTATGAATTTAGCTATTCTATATCCAGCTATAGGTAAATAGTGAGCAGGCGTGCCTCTTTTTCGTTATGGCTCCCGGTCTAGGAGAAGGAAAACTCTCAATTGAAACTTGTAACACCAACACTAGTTTGAGTGCTTGTGAAAATTCTATTGCTCGTTACCAGTCTATCTATCTGTGACTGTTTCCTTCTCTGCCAATCAGATCTTATTTGTTTAGATACTGCGTTAGGCTGTGTTTACTCAAACCATCAGCCTTCTTCTTTATTACAAGATTTTATATTACATTCTTTCTATCTATCTATCTATCTTAGAATATATAATTTAATATATTATAATATAATATAATATAATATGTGTGTGAGAGAGAGAGAGAGAGAGAGAGAGAGAGATAGATAGATAGATAGAGAGAGTTACAAATCCATTATTTCAGCCGAATAACATGTAACTATATATTTTATTATTTCTGGCAATACACGAGCACACACACGTGTGTGTGTGTGTGTGTGTGTGCATATATAAATAATTTCATCATCAAGCGTCAATACGTGCTGATCGCTCAGATTCTCTTGACTCTCTCTAGTTTTCCGTCCCATTCATTCAACGCTCTCGGCAGATTCTTTACACGACATCTAGTGTCTGCACAAAGCTGATAAATGAAAGTCTTTACCAGTCGGATAGCACTGCTACGTTCATGCGTGGGAGCCTAGTGGAGAACGTCGTTTATGAGTTTGTCCCTGCTTCTCCAGCAATGCCCAGCATGTCTTGTCCGTCTTACATAGATGGCTTGTGAGATGGGAAGAACGTGGCCGTAAAGCTGTTCTTTAGAAGAATGTTGCTTCCTGGATTTATTTAAAATAGCATGGAGCATCCTGGAGTTGTTCCCATCCAGTTTTTTCCCAAAGCACTTCTTCGGAGTCCAGCTGGTGCAGCCATACAATAATCTTGACTCAGTACAGTGTGGGAGAATTCTCGTTTTATTCTATCGGAAAGATTAGATTTCTATATGTTTGATAACTAGTCGAGAGCAGTCCATGTCTTCCTTATTCGTATATTGACATTGTTTACACTAGATAGCAATCTATAATGCTATAGAGGTATGTGAAATGATCTGATAATTTCAGACGCTGGTAATTTTAATGTAGAAATCTTATTTAAAACACGTGAACTCAATTTTATTTGAAATTACTCAGTGACCAATGCCTTTTGCTACCTACTTCATATATATGCATATGTATATTCTATCTACCAACCCCTCCGCTCGGGTAGGATATGACACAAGGTCAATATTTAAGCAGAATTTTACAGGTTTAAATTCAGAGTTTTCCTTCTAGACTAGTTGCCTCGCCAAGGCTGAAGAACCTAGTCTGTCCTACTATTTACCCATAGCTGGAGGGAGAATAATTGGGTTCATACCTTTCCCAAAGGTATTAGTGCTATGTGAAATGCAATCAGTCTCGTCCAGGATTTCAACTCGTGTTGCCGTGTCCATTTCCTACGACGATAACCATTACACCACGAGCACCTCCCTATATGTATTTGTATATGTACATATATTTATATATAATTCTTACACAGTGTTCATGTACTTGCAAAGACTGTATCACTTTTGCAATCTACACACATCATGATGATGGCGCTAGGTGGGTTCAAAAGTTCTCGGGAACTAATTAGTAACGGAAAGTTTAAAAGCCAATTCCGGTTGGATATCATAACATCCATACGGCAACTTGAAAGGATAAAAACAAAAAATTGTAGACAAAAGATATCAATACTTTTTAATCAAATATCTTATATATATCGGTTATTCTCGGAGCCTGGATAATTGGCTACTTTTTCTAATGGTGATTTTCAAAGATTGTCTTCCAATCATTAGTGGATAGATATGTTGTATGTATGTTGTATGTAAAAATCTATCAGTATATTCCTATCTGTGTATGTATCTATTTCAGTCTATTCATATTATTCAAGTCTATTTATATCTATCTATTTATCTATGAGTGTGTTTTTCCCAGTTTTATTCTGGCTTTGTATGAATACGCAAACGTGGTTTGAACTCGTACTGACGAGCTCACCGAATTGTATCTATTTCTCTGCTCCTGTAAGCAAGTGATTCTGCTTGTGATATGCATGCCTTATGATTACACGATTCCATTTAAATCTCTATGCATCTGTCTATGTGTGTATGTGAGAATGTAAGTTTTTTTTTGTTTCTTTTAGAGTAAATGCATATATTTACGTCTTTGTACACACTCATCCTTCATCCTGTTCGTGTTCTTCCGTATTACAAGAATCTTTTTCTGTTAGACAAGATGGCCAAGAAAATATCTCAAGATGGCCAGAATAAAACCGATCTTGTATCCAAATATATAAGGATTTATTTTTTCTTCTTTAGAGTATTTATTTTTCTTTTCGTTATCTTATCGGCATCTTTGTCTTTCTTTCTTTCTTTCTTTGCCTTACGGGAAGTAAGAATTGTTTAAAAGTAGGTATCATGTCATATGAAAGCTTTGCCGTCGTAATAACGTCAAGCTAAAAGCAAAAGGTTGGCTTCGTTTGTTCCGACAGTAAGAGATGATCGCACTAAAACATTACAGCAGGCACACCACGTATGAGCTCTTACATACTAGAATCTTGCTTTCTTTCATTCCTTTTGTCTATCAAATAAAAATACAGATGCATTAATGGTTATGTTTCTGTATTAGGATCCTGATTCTCTCTCTCTCTCTCTCTCTCTCTCTCTCTCTAACGTAAACATGTACAGATTGATGGAACAACTATTGCTATATATTCTTTTATATTCATATTTACAGATTTAAGTCGACCAAGTCTGGTACAAAACCAAAATTTCTAGTCAGAAGAATAACGCGTCAATTCAGGTTTCTTCTCATTGGGTCGTGTGTAATTGTTTCTCGTATACATATTTGGTTTCTTTTTGATTCTACTTAAATCTTTCTTTCATTGGCTCCTATTTGATTCCTTTTTCAGTATATTTTCTTTCTTTCTTTGTTACTTTCTTTTATTCCTTAATTTTCTTCTTCTTTCGTTTATCTTAGTTTTTCTTCCCTTCATTCTTCTGGTATATTATTTCATTTTACCATTTAGTTTCATTCATTTTTTTCTTAGCATTTTTTGCCTTTCCTTTCTTTCAGCTTTTTTTCTTTCTTTTTGATATTTATTTCTCTCTTTCCAATTTTCTTTCTTAGCTTTATTCTTCACTCCTTTCTTTCTTTCTTTCTTTCTTTCTTTCTTTCTTATACGTTTCTTCTTTCTTTTCCTTTTTTTTTCTTAACGGTCTTTCATTTTCATTTATTCTTATTATACCGTTCTTTGATTTTGTTTTAGTTTTTATATATTCCTTTTTGCTTCTTATCTCTTTATTTTATCATTTCTTTCCCGCCATTTTCTCTCTTTTATTGAAAATGTCATTTTTATTTAGAATTAACTCTATGTGACCAGACTATACAAAGCAAGATGTCAGGCAATCATTCAATTAAAAAATACAATAATATATACTTGCATATTTATTTGCTTCCATTACGCTAACACCAATAGATATGTACACTTAAATGAGTGAATCTTGCTCTGATTCGAACATCCGACTAAGAGCGTGACATACCCACGACAATTCAGCGTTCAACTGCTTTAACAGTACCGTACTATTAACTCTAAATACTAACTTAGATATGCCGCGCATATATTATACTTATTCTAAAAATCTATCGATTCATTCTTAAATATCCCGGTCAATTTTTAGTGTCATATGCTTGTTAGATATGAATAAAATTTCAATACTGTGGGTATGTGTATGTGCGAATCGGAAAAATAAAAGGGCGGAGCGAGTTCAAATTGCAGTTGAGGTAGTCTGTATTCAATTTATACCGATACGTTTGAGAACGATATAAAAACGTTAGATTACAACTCTTTGCTACCAGGATCATAGCAAATAATACAATGTGCTGCATATCACTCAAAGAGAAATCACGTGTGCAAAATTTCTCAGTTTATCAAAATACCCATTTTTTTCTCTTATCTCGAAATTCCATTTGACTTTTCGTCCCTTTTATTTGAGGCATTTTGCCAAACTAAATCTTGGCTCATCAAACTCTCTCTTTTTTTTTCCAAAACTAGTGAGGCTTCAATTTAGTCCACACATTATAGTGTATATCAGTTCCTATTAGTCGTCTATATATATATATATATATATATATATATATATATATATATATATATATATATATTATAATTGATCTTACATCTTTTTGACATTGTAATTATGCGAACATTATTAGTCACTGACTTCAGCATTTTAGTATTTGTTCATATCGATTAGTCTTTTTCCGTATTATTCTTAAGTATTTTAATTCCAATTATTACACACTTTAGTAAGATATAGTTTCAGTCATATTTTTGCATTTCCTAATTAATAATCTAATTTAAAAAATGATTACTTTCAGTTCTGTGCTATTCTTTATTTCTGTTAATTCTAAGCTTAACCTTTTGTTCATAACAGTTGATTTTCTCAGTCATATATTTGGTATCCAGCAATCTCATTTCTAAACATCGTGACCTAATTGCACATGGAATAATTTGTTACAAAAACCCAAAAGATCGTGAATTAGTTATATGTCAGTATATATATATATATATATATATGGGGTGGGTTGTATAAACTGATATATTATTACATCACAATATGTAAGCCTAAATTTATGCCTATTTACTAGAGAATCTGCGTTTGTGTTGGAATGTGTGAATGAGTCTGAATGTATGGGGAAGGGATTCGTTTGGTTTAAGATCACTGAACTTTGCTTATTCATGATCATAGGTTTTTTTTATTCCCTAGCACTCTTGTTAGTTTCTTTGATTGTGAATATGCCATGGGTTTAACTCCTAAGCTCTTTCAATCGTTTTCTGGTGGATTATTTAATGTAGACGTGGTTATTTACTAAACTTTCCTTAGATATTGCTCATAGGCATTTTATTGGTATTTTTTGTCTCAGTTGAGTTTCTGCAAGCTATTTACTTTCCTGAAAAGGTTTATTATTTGTTGAGGAGCTTTGGTTTGCAGGTTATTTGTTGAAAATATTTAATATGTTTATGCTAGTGTTTATTTTTAATACGGATGACATCGAGCATTTGTAAGATGGTATCTGGTATTAGAGAGGTGTTATGAAAAATGATGAGAGAGGATGGTATCTGGTATTAGTGAGGGTGTTTTGAAAGATGAAAAGAGAGGATGGTATCTGGTATTAGTGAGGGTGTTTTGAAAGATGAAAAGAGAGGATGGTATCTGGTATTAGTGAGGGTGTTTTGAAAGATGAAAAGAGAGGATGGTATCTGGTATTAGTGAGGGTGTTTTGAAAGATGAAAAGAGAGGATGGTATCTGGTATTAGTGAGGGTGTTTTGAAAGATGAAAAGAGAGGATGGTATCTGGTATTAGTGAGGGTGTTTTGAAAGATGAAAAGAGAGGATGGTATCTGGTATTAGTGAGGGTGTTTTGAAAGATGAAAAGAGAGGATGGTATCTGGTATTAGTGAGGGTGTTTTGAAAGATGAAAAGAGAGGATGGTATCTGGTATTAGAGAAGTGTTATGAAAAATGATGAGAGAGGATGGTATCTGGTATTAGAGAGGTGTTATGAAAAATGATGAGAGAGGATGGTATCTGGTATTAGTGAGGGTGTTTTGAAAGATGAAAAGAGAGGATGGTATCTGGTCTTAGAGAGGTGTTATGAAAAATGATGAGAGAGGATGGTATCTGGTATTAGAGAGGTGTTATGAAAAATGATGAGAGAGGATGGTATCTGGTATTAGTGAGGGTGTTTTGAAAGATGAAAAGAGAGGATGGTATCTGGTCTTTAAAAAATTGTATAAATATAACTTACTCCCAAAATATACACTATATATATATATATATATATATATATATATATATATATTTGTGTGTGTGTGTGTGTGTGTGTGTGTGATGGTATATCAATAGCTTAAAACAATTATTTGATCTGTATTTTAATCGTATAAAAATCGATTGAAATTCATTCGAAATAAAATCATTTTTCAACATTAGGCAACGAACACGTACGTGGTGTGTGTGTGTGTGTGTGTGTGTGTGTGTGTGTGTGTGTGTGTGTGTGTGTGTGTGAATATCAAGACTCCAGTCTTGTGTGAATAGGAATTACCTCTTTGCTTTCTCTGGACTTCAGGAATGGCCAGAATCTGAGAGAAATCCTTGCTGTACCACACGAACAGGTCCTCGTTCCTCTTGATTATCCTAAGAGCCCGGTAATAAACGTAGCCATCTTTCATGTATGCCTCAATGTTCTGCTCGTCCTCATCACGTGCAGCTTGGATGTAGGGTAACCACTCAACCGTGCGGTCTTTATTCTCCATCAAGTCCACCTGCAATAACATGAGCAACCACAAGATTGTTTGAATTAAAATCAGAGAAAGAGAATAACGAGAAGTGAAAAGCATGTGAATTGGTGTCGGGGGGAGCATTTGATTGCAGATTTAGAAACTAAAATTGCTAATGGAGTATTGCTTATCAGACATCTTAGATCAAGTCCCGCGTCATTTTATCTTCATATGCTTTGCTTATTGAATATTAAACAGTTTGTCAGGTTCTGATAAATGAATATCCAATTTTTCGCCTCTCCCATTAATTTTGCGCCACTAACCCCACTAAAAAATACATTTCAAAGTAAACGAATATTTGTATAGCTCTTTTTTAGTCTTTTAAATGAACAGGATTTTATTACCAATATAATCGTAAAATTGTGGAAAGCATATATATATATATATATATATATATGTATATTTAGGCAGCATTTCTTCGTTAATGCAAATTTCATTAAACATAATAGACATTTTATGTCTACATATTTTCTTCTGGATCCGTTCGAATTCCCGTATTACTTTTATCGTATTCGGGGGGAATTGATTTATGTATTGTCCATAGTTGTATGTATTCATAGTACTTTCTGCCCGACTTTGGGCCATCATCAGGGGAGGATCTATTGCAAAAGTGATGTAACTTTTGTTTTAGCATATTAGTACTGTGTAAGGGCGTCTTTGCCGTTGAAGATTATGGCGTTTGCTTTTAAATCTTCAACGGCAAAGATATCCCTTACACAGTAGTAATATGCTAAAACAAAAGTTACATCACTTTTGCAATAGATCCTCCCCTGATGATGGCCCAAAATCAGGCAGAAAGTACTAGGGATGCATACAACTTTGGACAATACATAAATCAATTCCCCCAGAATACGATAAAAGTAATACGGGAATTCGAACGGATCCAGAAGAAAATATGTAGACATAAAATGTCTATTATTTTTAATGAAATATATATATATATATATATATATATATGTGTGTGTGTGTGTGTGTGTGTGTGTGTGTGTGTGTGTGTGCGTGTATTTTGAGTCTCTGATGAAAATTATTTCATCAGATTTTCTTGGTTTGTGTATAAATGAAATAGAGGTCATTAGAGGGAATTTAAATGATTTTCAATGTATTTAAATCAAAATTCACTTAAGAAATAGTGGGTGCTATATATTCTAAGAGCTCTTAAATATGACAATGTTTTAAAAAGGACACAATTGAAATACATTCTTCAATGTACAATTCATATTTGCAGCTAGATGGTAAGTTTATTTTGGTGTTGTCAAGTATGATTTCGGAGTCAAAGCATTATAAAGAATAATTTAGTCTCTTCCATCATATCATTAGATTTTCTTGGTTTAATGTTCACGTGTAATAAACCCCCCCCAGCATATATATATATATATATATATATATACCTGTAATATCCAGTCAGCGTCCAAAGACAAAGGGTGTGGATTTTTCGCAAATAGAATGTATGAGGAATTTTATATAGATTTCAACCTCAAATTAAACGTGGGGAGTCATCTCATGAGACGAGGAGCATAATGATATTATTCGCCGAAATAAATTTATAATGAGAATTTAACCAGGTTTAAGTTTTGTTTTAATTGCAATATATATATATATATAAAGAAGCAAAAGGTACCCCGCAACAACATTTACCGACGTCGACTACGCCGATGACATAGCGATACTGGCAAATACACCTGACCAAGCCGAAACACTACTGCATAGTTTGGAACGAGCAGCAGCAAGCATAGGCCTCTATGTTAATGCACACAAAACGGAATATATGTGCTATAACCAAACGGGGGACATCTCCACTCTAGAAGGAACCCCTCTTAAACTAGTAGACAAATTCACCTACCTAGGAAGCAGCGTCGAATCAACCGAAAAGGACATCGAAACGAGGTTAACGAGGGCATGGACAGCTATCAATAGGCTATCAATTATATGGAAATTAGACCTAACCGATAAAATGAAACGCAGTTTCTTCCAGGCAGCGGTCACATCGATACTGCTATATGGCTGCACTACATGGACGCTAACAAAACGGCTGGAGAAGAAGCTAGATGGCAATTACACAAGAATGCTAAGTGCAATCCTGAACAAGTCCTGGCAGCAACACCCCACAAGACACCAACTGTACGGCCACCTGCCCCCTATCACGAAAACTATCCAAGTTAGAAGAACCAGACATGCAGGACACTGCTGGAGAAGTAGGGACGAACTCATAAGAGATGTACTCTTATGGATCCCCACACATGGCCGCGCAAAAGCAGGACGACCAGCACGAACATACATTCAGCAGCTATGTGAGGATACAGGATGTTGTCCTGAAGACCTACCTAGGGCGATGAACGATAGGGAGGAGTGGCGAGAGAGGGTCAGGGATTTCCGTGCTACCAGCGCGATATGATGATGATGATATATATATATCGAGCTCGTAAGTGATGTACTCTTGTGGACCCCTTCACATGACAAAGCAAAGGCTGGGCGACCAGCTCGAACCTACATACAACAGCTGCGTGTAGATACGGGATGTACCCCTGAGAACCTGCTGGAAGCGATGGACGATAGGGGGGGATAGCGAGAGTAGGTCATGGATATCCGTGTTGATGGTACGACATGATCATGATGATATATATATATATATATATATATATAAATTGCATGTCATTTGCCAACCAGATAGGAAAATCAAATGGTCTGGTTTTATATTAGAATCGGGATGAAATTTGTGTTTTGGGAGATACGGTGGCCGGAACTTTGCGGGTTCTTCTTACTTTTCATTAGAAATTTCTCATTATTTTTTTAGAGGAAGATGCAGCTGAAATAAATATCATTATAAAAAATATGATTGATTTTTAAAGGTTTTTCTTTTATATGAAATTATTTGCGCTATATTTTAATTTATTATTATTTTACATAATAGAGATTTTGAATTACATGGATATAGAAAAAAGAAAATAATAAATAGAATCGTTTCCACCAACCGCTGACTTGGCCTTTGGATGATATAAGAACACACACACACACACAAACACACACACATACACACATATATATATATATATGTATGTATATAACGTACATAACATATACATACAAAAGAAAAAAATTCAAAGAAAACTACTGTGAAACAGCTTTTTGGGTTTATTCAAGTTCAAATCCAATAACACTATATATACGTAGTGAATTCAATTAGTTTCCAGACTTTTTTGTACAGGCATTTAAATTGTCATAGACTCTTGAAAATTCACTATGTTATTGCTATACATCTTTTGAGATTACTGAACAATTTTTATAATTTCAGCTTCAAATCAACAACTACAGCAGGAATTGGAATACACCCTACCAAAGCCTGATTGTTACAGCTGGTGAATTTCAAAAATGCAATCTCTACTTGAGGACAGGGTTTGAAGTACGATATGAAATAGAATTCTATTTTAAACTTGGACAAAATGCCACAGAAACATATGGAATGCTTCAGACTGCTTCTGGACCATCTTGCATGCATCGTACATCAGTTTTTGAGTGGCATATGTGATTCAAGGAAGGCAGGGAGTTTTTAAGGGATGATGAGAGGTGTGGGAGGAATAAGGAATTCAATAGACCAGAGTTAATTGGCCAAAGGGTTAGGGTTAGATTTACTATGTTGAGATTTAAAGGGAGTTCAGGAAGAGATTCCATCGGAAGAGGCCAGCACTCTTCACATCGGGTCAGTGGCATTTCCACTAGGACAATGCACCAGTCCACAACTCCATCCTTGTCACAGACTATATGACCAAGATGGGCATCAAGACTGTTCCTCACCCTCCCTATAGTCCAAGCCTTGCTCCCTGTGACTTTTGGTTATTCCCTAAGCTCAGAGGCTGTCGTTATGAGACAATTGAGGAGATGAAAGAGGCTGTGACGAAGGTCATTGACACGCTCACACAAGAGGCCTTCCAGAAATTGTTGGAACGGTACAACAATTGACTTGAAGCCGGAGGAAATTACTTCGAAGGGAACTTGAGTTTCATATGTGTACTCTCAATAACATTGCCCATACGAAAAAGTCTGGAGACTTATTTAATGATCCACGTATATATATATATATATATATATGTGTGTGTGTGTGTGTGTGTGTGTGCGCGCGCGCGCGTGTGTGTGTGTGCGTGAAATGCTTTAGCGTACTTGGATTTTTATCTCATCAAGTAAAGCTATCTGAATATTTGTACCTTTAGTAGAATACCATCAACTTGTTTGTCTTTGGTCAGTAGTCCAATGAAGGCGGCTGGGTCAGTCTTTGTCTGTGTTGCTGGAAATGGACCAAATATTTGGCCGTAGTCAATGTCGGTCAGTGTGATGACACCCATAATGACCAGTGATACACGGAATCACCTGTAAATATACATTAGCAAACATTTTGAATGATCAATATCGATCAGGAAATTCAATAAAGATCACAATAAATATATATTATTCCTCAATTATACTTATTTTAATAAGATGCCCTTAAACACTAACTTATATATATATATATATATATATATATATATATATATATATATATGCGTGTGTGTGCGTGTGTGTGTGTGTGTGTGGAAGTTTATATGCTACACACACACACATAAATATACAAATATTTGGAGAGAGAGAGAGAGAGAGAGAGAGAGAGAGAGAGAGAGAGAGAGAAAGTGGGTTTTAGATGGGAAATATTTGAATTTGGGAAATATTCAATATTGTATACAAAAATTATTTTTATGAAATGTGATAAACATAGCATATATTCTCATGTATGTTCTCTTTGTCTTTCTTTATCTATCTCTCTCTCTCTCTCTCTCTCTCTCTCTCTCTCTCTCTCTCTCTCTCTCTCTCCATGTATCTATATATGTAAGCAAATATGTGTGTGTATGAAAAATATGAGGTGAAAACCGAAATGTTGAATTGTTGTTTATCTATAATAAAATTTCTCCTCTGATGAATTGTATCAAATAATGATTTTGAAAAAAATAATTTCAGATAAGAACACTGGAGAGCGTTTCAACTGTCTCTAAGTTTGTCAGAGTAATTGACTTACAATAATTATAAACTAACCGATGTAAAACTTTATAATGTTTGGTTTCTTTCTTTAATGGTATATCACGTTGTGTTATCTTACGTCGGAACCAACCTTATAGAACATCAGGAATTCTATTCAACCCATAGCTAGGAGGATAAGGTCGTCATACTTTTCCAAAAAGTCTGAAAATGACTTAATAGCGTGACAGAAGTTCGAAATTGTTTTCTTTGAGGCTGCAGCCCAAGACTTTTGGCATTACATTACAGGGACGCTTTCCTTTAAAATGTGGGGGGTGTGAAAAATGATGGAAATGTGATTTGATTGTTATGTAAAGAATGAATTAAACGATTTGAAACGACTGTGTGCAAAGTAGAAAATCGTTAATAATTAATTATTATTAAATAGCGCAATGTAATTAACGAAGGGATAATTTTTTTTATTATAATCTATAAGAAATTAAATGATTTTTGTGTTTTTATTAATTTTGTCGGAAAAGGTGAAATGTGAAAACAAATCCGGGTCATTTATAGATTATTTATCGATTATTGGTTATTTATTGATTATTTGAAATAAAATGATCACTGTGAATTATCATTACCATGTAAACTTTATTAAAGGTTTTAAATATTCCAAATATTTTTTTCCTGAAATTAAAACCTTAATAAATTTAAACTTTTCAAAATAATTTTTTGATCGAGCCTTTTAATACTCCGCGAACCTTTTATTTCATTGCCATATATCCTATCCGTTATTCTATCTATATATTTATCACACACACACACACACACACACACACACACACATGCATATATATATATATATATATATATATATAAAGGGAGAAAGAAACAGGTAGACTTACAGTCACACATAAACAAAATGGGCCAAGAATGATAATCAATTTGATTATTCAAAAAGCAAATCTATTTGAAAAGAAACTTTATCATGGACTTGAAATTCAAGAAGAATCGAATATTTGGTTTCTGTTTTTTTTCCTAATTTGTGGTTACATTTTAATAATAATAATAATAATAATAATAATAATAATAATAATACATGGAAAAGCTTAGACTGCCCAGCAGGCAGCACTGGTGAGATTGTCAAAAATACTGAGAAAAGTTCAGGAAAACTAAAAAAAAAACTTGCTATCATTTAGACTCCAGTGAAGGACATCCGCAAGTGTTGGTATGAAAACTCACAAATACTACTACAACTAACAATGATAAAATTGATGATATAATAATAATAATAATATCGATTGACTCTGCTCTTCTATGGTCTTCTTAACACCAACACTAAATGTTGATGTGCCACACCTTCTTTCACTCAGCCAACCTCGAAGTACAACTCTCGTCCTGTCTGCAGCAGCAGCAGCAGCAGAAATAACAATTTCAAATAAGATCACTCACACCCAGGTTATTGTCATATTCGCCCTGTTTGCGTCCGTGCATCGTCAACTTTTGCCAACCTCTTCCGATGGAGCATCGACACTCTTCTTTTCCCTACACTCCCCACCCTGCAGACTCTCCAGCTGGCCACAGCATTTATCTGAGTGACATATGGCTGCCCTACCCCTGCTCTTTTTAAGCGGGGGTTGTGCACAGACACGAAAGCCGGCCGGAGTCCCAAACGCAAAGAGCAAGGGGAATGAGCAACGAGAAGGGTTTTGAGGAGTTATAAGAGTGATGGTGGTGGTGGTGGTGAGGGAAATGGATGCGGTGGGAGAAAGAGCAAAGGGTGCAACAGAGGTGGGCGAATGGAGAAGAATGAAATCTAACAGCCATGACGTCAGCAGGAACAACTTTCCGCACACAATTCCTTTGTGGGCTTCTGGGTAAATCTCCAACCAACCGCACAGAATAGGTTTGCAAACAAGGACCACCTGATACGAATTTACTTTCTCTTTCTGTCTCTGTCTTTTCACTCAATCACTCAGCCTCTCCTTTGAACAAATTTTCTCTCTCTCTCTCTCTCTCTCCTAGCTCGTGATTAATTTAGTTAAGCATCTTTTACAGTCAATGTCTCTCTTTTTCCCTTTTGTTTTTCTTGGTCCACCCGTCAGCTCCCCCGCTTCTTGTCCATACGGCGTCTGTCTGTTCATTCAACCATGCAAACTATTCTTTCTTCAATCTCCCTCTCTCTCTTTTCTCCCTCTCGTTTACACTTTCTTTTTTGATTCTTTTTTTTTTCTCTTCCTTTTCAATCTTCTCTTTGTCTCTCCGATTTGTTAGGCTAAGATAAAATTTTCTTCCACATGACTTTGCCTTTTCGCTCTTCCGTCACAATCTTCCCTTGTAAATCTACCGGCTTCTAACGCATTCAATGCTAATCACATTGTCCTTCTTTGCTAATTAACCTATTTTTATGTCTTCGACAAAATGGCTTTACATCGTTTCCTTCTTTTACTCATGACTTTTTTTGGTTTTCTTCCTTTTCTTTCTTTTTCATCACTTTCCATCAGATTTTCTTTTTCCTTTCGTTTTTTTTCAGTTTCTTGTGTTTCTTTTTTTTTTTCGTTTCTTTTCGCGTTTTTTTTCTTTTTCTTTTCTTTTTCTTCTGTTTTTTTGGGGTTTTTTTTTTTTTCATTTTTCAATTTTTCCTTTTTTTTTTCTCGTTTTCTCTCGTTTTTCTATTTTCTCTTTTTTCCTTCTATCTTTTTTTACATTTTTCTTTTGTTTTCTTCTTCGTTTTTTGTTTTTTTTTTCATTTCTTTTCTTTTCTTTTCCTATTTCCTTTTTCTATCTTTTTCATTACAACTCTTCTGTTTTCTTTCTTTGTATCTCGATTTTCCCGTCTTTTCTTCTTTTCTTCTTTTCCAGCTAGTTTTCTTTCTTTTTCTATTTTATCTTCTTTATTTCCTTCTTTATTTTATAGATATTTTTCATTAAAATTACTTCCGTTCATCCTTCCTTCCTTCCTTCCTTCATAATAATAATGGGACATCTATGAATTACTGAGAATATTCATTGATGTTTGGTCTCTATAGGAAGCTACGACGTACCATTTAGGTGTGAAAATCGAACCACTAATAATAATAATAATAACAATAATAGAGTACTATTTATGTGGTGGGGAAAATATCACCCACAAGAGGCAGCAAAAAAACATTAACATAGAATACATATGATAACCACCTTCTCTCACCCAATAAAGACCCAGTTAAGGATTGTAAGAAACCGAAAATAAAAATTAAATAATTATAATAATCAAAGCAAGAATAGACTCGACGCAGTTCGATAGTAGATGTAGACTCTGAGGTGATATAAACGAAACGATCAATCACATAATAAGCGAATGCGGCAAGTTAGTACAAAAAATATTAGACAAGACTGAATGGGGAAGGTGATCCACTGGGAATTGTGCAAGAGGTTTAAATCTGACAATACGAACATATGCTATATGCACAATCTAGAATCCATCCAAGAAAATAAGACGCACAAAATTATTTGGGATTATGAGATATAAATGGATCATCTAATCGGCTAGACGACCAGAATCAGTGATAGTCAACAAAGAAGAGAACCTGCCGAATTGTGGACATTGCCGTTACGATTGACAACAGGATAAAACTGAAGGAAAATGAAAAGAGAGATGAGGACCTAGACATTGCCAGAGAATTGAAAAAACAATGGGACATGAGGGTGACGGTGATACCAATTTTAAATGGAGCGCTCGGTACAGTCACCAAATTATTGGTTACAGAGACTGAAGACTTGGAAATAAGAAGACCAGTTGTGACCATCCAAACTAAAACTTTGTAAAGATCAGCCAGAATACTCGAAAGAGTCCCGGACACTTGAGTAGACATGCTGTTACTCAGACTTCAGTGGAAAATCGTCAGTTAACGATGACGTGAAAAACTCTCAAATGAGTAAAGTAATAAAGAAATTCATGTGACTTGCTTTTGTCTTTAACAGTCAGAAGAAAATAATCGTCAGTGTCAGAAGTAACTTGTAAATTGTTAGTCTTCACGAATACGCTTTATCATCATTCTGTAATTTTGAAAAGTCATTTTTACTCACAAAAAGGAATAACTTTGCAGGAGGCGACAAGAAAAGGGAGGAATTGATGTAAATACATTTCCTTATTTTATCAAATTGTTTCATCACACAGGGTATTTGTTAAACTTGTTGATCCACCAAAACTGAAATTTAGATAAGAATAAGGATAAAGCTTGACTAAAAAAAACAATTAAAAGTTTCAAATTTTAAATTAGAAGGTGTGATATTTTGTCTTTTATTCCTTCGCGACTTCGAGAAGGTGCATTATACCTTTTAAAAAATTTGAAATGCATAAATTTATTATTTAATTTATAAGACAATGTACATTATCTCTTTGGATTATTAGTAGATTTAATAGAGTTTGTTTTGTGCTGATTGTGTTTGCAAAACAAAAACTTATCTTGCCAGTAAGTGTTAAATGAGAAAAAAACCGTATAAGGGAACCACTCTTTATGATATACTCCGCATCGATCTCCTCGTGAGAAAAAAAGAGCCGCGTCTATCAATGATGAACATGGTTGGGATCGAAAAATCAGCAACTAGGATACAGTCCTCTACCCACTTTGGCATTTCTTATAACTAGGATAATTCCAACCCTGACTAACCAAGATCGACATTGCAACCATATGAAATTGAAATAAAAGAAAAAAATTGGTCAAGAGAGGATTGTAAAGAAGTGTCATATGCATTCTTTTATATATCTAATAAAATATCAAGATTTTAAACACAGAGTGAAAACAGACAAAATGTTCGGATTTACACTTAGATCCCAATGAATTAGTGAATATGAAAAGATATATCTTTAAACGTAACCGCATAAAAGATGCAGAAAAAATATTATCAAAGAATTGTAGTTGCTGATATCCAATGAAATGAAAGTGTTGAAATAAAAACAGTTAATAATTAACCGGATAATGCTATCAGGAAAACGCTATAAAAATGGATCAAACTCATTACGTAGTTTCTGCTAACAAAATACTGGATCAATCAATCCCTTAGTAACTGGTTGTTCAATCTAAACACCCATAGAATATGAAGAAAGGATTGATAAAATAGAACGTGTATATTTATTGGAAAATATGTAAATACTGTGGAATATTGAAATCTGAAAAATGGCATAAAAACCAAGCAGAACCAATAACAAAGTTAAAGAATATACTCAAGGATTTTGCAATCCAAACTAACGGAAAAATAAAGAGCTATAGACTAGATATAATGGTTAAGGAACATATAAGAAAAACATGCTATTTAAATGTTATGTCAGTGTCAATAGATAATAACATATTCGTCAAAGAATAAGATTTAAAAAAAAAAGATACATAAGCCGGAAAATAAAAACTGAAAAAGATGTGCCACCTTTAAACGACCTCCTTTTCAGTAATTTTGGGAGACCTAGGTATGTTCAAGAAAGGGACAAATAAACACATAAACAAGATACCTGGTAATCCCAGCAGATATGAATTAGAAAAAATTAAACTTTGCAGAACTGCTCATCTCCAAGAAGAGTATTCTCAATTTGAGTGAAAATATCACCTAAAAGGACAGGAAAAAACCAAATTCACAGAATGCATATAATCACTATCTTTCCTCTGGTCTTGGGTAAAAACATGATGAAAGATTGTAAAAAATTTAAAAAAAAACCCTGGAATATAAATGAAATTGCTCTGAAATTGATCTGGGCATGGCCACGAAAATAAAACTATAACAGAAAAACTGAATTTGGCATCCCTATGTACGAAGTGGACCAGTAATTCAGTTGGGGGGATCACGATATACATTGCTGATGAGGCCTAATAAGGTCGAAATGGCTGTCCAGTGGTTCTGTATGTCACACGCAGTGGTAGCCAGATTTTCTGGTCATTGTAATTCAATTTATAATATATAATTGCTCTGTTTAAAGATAAGAAATGTATAGAAACACTGAATCTTTATTAATAGCAGCAAAAAATAATACCATAAGGACTAATGTTAAAATAAAAATAGATAATATGCTGATGAATAGCCAGTGTTGACTCTATGTTGATAGACATGAAATAGTTAATCACATAGTAAATGTATGCAGCGAACTAATTAAAAAGAATTAAAAAAACCAGCCAAGTCGGGTTGGGGAAGGTGATGCACTTGGAGTTGTGCAAGACTCTAAATTTTGGCCATGTGTTTTTACAAAAGTTTGAGTGACCGAAAGTCTCTTCAGGTCTGCTGGACTCTTCAAGCTATTTTAGCAGAACACAACAGGGCTGTGGTCTGTGTGGTCTCGATTATTCTTCTGATTTTTAGTTCTCCTAGTCACATTATCCTGGCATTTGGGGACTGTTTCAAGGGCTGAAAAAACAACTGGTATCACCGTCATCTTTATTCCCAAACTTTTTCGGCTCACTGGCAAGATGCTTGTATTTCTCTATTTTTTTTTTTTTTGCTGGTCCAGTTGGCTGGGACTGTAGAATACACCGATAGCTGAGAGCTAAGACACCCCCAACGAGTATCCTCGATATGATACTAAACAATCTGATGGTGAGGCTTCAGTAATGCTGGAGCTTTGGGGAATAGGGTGTACCCCTTTATTGCCATCGCTCCCTGGTTCTCTCTGGCCTAGAGCAGTAGCACCTGATAGGGTCTTATCTATGGGTCAAATAGAACTAAACCGTGTACTTATGTTAAACTGAATTGTTTGAAATAGAACTGTTTTTGTATAAAAATGGATTCGGCATTAAATAACCTACAATGATTGATCTGCCATAAAACTCAACTAACCAACCAACCAATTTTTTCGCTTTCTTTTAATTTCTCTATCTGATCTGCTGAGAGAGTAAAATCTACAAGATCAACAGCAAGTCTTCTCAACTCTCGAGGACTCTTCCGACCGATCTCAATAATGTTGTTGTTGCTGTTGTTGTTATTATCTCCCTTTATTTTGTCAATTCTTTTTCCTTCATTTTGATTCATTTTTCAAAATACACAAGCGTCATTTTTTCTTTTAAATTGCCTTTTTCAATATCATTTCCAATTTTACATTGCCTTTTTATGAACAGTGAACCTTGTTATCGTTGGTATATATTTCATTTTTTGATGGCGAGGAAAATTTTTTAATGGTCAGAAAGCCTAAATGATATTTTTTCAATCAAACAATTATAATTTTCTCGTGTTTTCTTTTTTTATTTGGATTTTTTTCTTTTCATCTTCGTCTCCATCATTTCTAATCAGGTTCAATCACCTTTTTCCCATTGTCAATCCAAAATCCTAAATATTATTATCAAAGCAAATCTTGAAAGAGCAGACCATTTCTAATTAAAATATTTATACTAATTAATGTTTGATTCCCTTCCTCTCTCTCTCTTCATTAATAAAATCTAGGAGATTTGCTCTCGATTTCCATATATTTTTTCTCAACCCAGGGATTATTTCCTCTGATTTGGCTGCCATATTGTCCATCATCTGGTGTTGAATTCATTAAGAAATCATTGCTCTAACATTTATCACCCAAAGAGATCGAAATACGCAGACTAAATCCCACACTGGGATAAAAAAATGGAAGTGTATTCATTGAAATGCAAAGAAGAAGAAGAAGAAGAAGAAGAGTAAATATTGAGATAAAGGGGAGTTTGTTGTCAGTCATGGTTGTAAAACTGATGAGAACACAACTCTAAATATAAAAAAGGCATGAACGAGGGAAGTAATCTCGCCTGAGGCTGATTTTTTTCGGAAGTCAGTGTTCATGCAATTTATATTTAATTTAATTTTGAAAAAAATGTGTCGGCCATAAAATATTGTAATAAAAAGCAAGAGAGAAGCTGAAGATTCAAGTTTTAATAGATCTTGAATGTAACTCAAGGAGAGGTGTGATCTATTTTTATTAAACCTACAGCGTTTTGGCCTAGTTATTCTTCTCTCTTTTTCTGGTGGACAAAACATGAAGAAAGAGAAATTTCTTTTACTTTAAAAGAACAGCAGTTTTTTTTCTGTTTTTTCTCTCTCTCATTTGCAGTGCATTGTTCAGAAAATATCTTGAACGAAATTTCTTCATGTCATGAAACTTATCTATACATTTTTATATCTTTAAAATTGATTATATTTATACTCTTTCTCTATCTCTCTCTCTCTCTATATATATATATATATATAGAGAGAGAGAGAGATTTAGAGAGAGAGAGATAGATTTAGAGAGAGAGAGAGAGATTTAGAGAGAGAGAGAGAGAGAGAATGTGAGAGAAAGAGAGAATGAGAGAGAAGAAGATGTGTCTGAGACTACACTGCATCCAGTGGTTGTACTCCAGTTCTCGAGTAAAAGAGGCGTACCCCTTTTGTAACATTACTTCCAAGTCCACTGTGACCCGGAGTGGTAGTATCTCTAAGGATAATATCTACGAGTGTGTGTGCGCGCGCATGCGCTTGTGTGTGTGTTTGCAAAGTAGAAAGTACACGGAACATTAAAATCATTTTTTATTTTTTTACTTTAAAAGTGAAAAAATAAAAAATGATATTTAAAATTCTGGTCGTCCCAAAATTTCCAGTATAAGTACAACGAAATGAATTGCTAATCTCAAAGATACGACAAATAAACGAAAAACAACAAGTATCTATTCAGGCATCGAAAGATCAATCCATATTGTGAAACTGATAGAGTGTAACAACCAGGATCTTTAACGCTTTTAAAGATCTATATCAAAAATTCTAAAAAGCGATTTTCATCATCGGTCGATATTCGATTTTAGAGTTATTCTCTACTTTATATTGTGCACTGTAAATAAAAGAAAAAAGAAAAAAAAGCATGACTAGTATTTCTTATTTTTCATATTGCATATATATATATATATATATATATACGGGGTGAATTCAATAAGTTTCCACCCTTTCTTTGTACGGACATTTGAAATTGTCGTAGACTCTTGAATATTCTCTAGGTTATTGCTATACATCTTATGATCTGGACGTAAGGACAATTTAGAAGAACGATATGCAATAAAATTCTGTTTTAAACTTGGAAAAAATGCCACAGAAACGTAAGGAATGCTTCAGACTGCTTTTGGAGCATCTTGCATGAATCGAGCATCAGTTTTTGAATGGCAAAAGGGATTCAAAGAAGGCAGGGAGTCTGTGAGGGATGATGAGAGGTGTGGGAGGAGTAAGGAAGTCAATAAACCAGAGTTGATTGGTGAAAGGGTTAGGGTAGGATTACTATGTTGAGGTTTTAAGGGAGTTCAGAAAGAGATTCCCTGGGAAGAGGCCAGCACTCTTCAAATCGGGTCAGTGGCATTTCCACCGGGACAATGCACCAGTCCACAACTCTATCCTTGTCACAGACTATTTGACCAAGATGGGCATCAAGACAGTTCCTCACCCTCCCTATAGTCGAGAACTTGCTCTCAGTGACTTTTGGCTATTCCCTAAGCTCAGAAGCTGTCGTTATGAGACATTTGAGGAGATGAAAGAGGCTGTGACGAAGGTCATTGACACACTCACACAAGAGGCCTTCCATGGGCCTTCCAGAAATTGTTGGAACGGTACAAGTGCATTGTAGCGGGAGGAGATTACATCGAAGGGGACTAGAATTTCATGCGTGCACTATCAATAAAAGTGCCCATACGAAAATGTCTGGAAACTTATTTAATTATCCTCGTATATATATATATATATATATATATATATATATATATATATATTTTACAATAAATTTGAAACTTCCAACCTAAATATTTCCAATACCTCTTCCCCCTTAAATGAACTTCTTGATGGAAAAAAACATCGTATATATGTTCAAATGTCCATTGGGAGACTGTGTCTCCAAGGAAAATAATACATACTTTGGTCTTGTCACGATGACACTTTCAAGACGTCTTACAAAGCACCTTAAGTATTCTAGCTCCATAGCTTTACCTCTATTCCAAAGTCCAAATTTCGGAAAATTCTAGTAGAAAAGACCACTGTAATATCACTTGAAATGAATAAGCTATGAATAAAAATCCTAGAATCCCTACATATAAGAACAAAAAAAAAACTAGAATTAATAGAATTAACTTCGAAAATAGCGACAATGTTTTGAAACGCCTTTAGTCCTTTTTTCTTTTAATATTATATTTTTCTTGATAATTTACTATTTCTGCTGACAGCGTTCTGTTTTTAAATTCATTCGATGTCATTGGCATTTTAGTCTTATCCAACTTTGCGTTTACTTAATTATGTAATGTTATAAAAAAAACTAAAAAAAATCTTTTAAAAAGCACTCTTTAAACATGCAAACAACTGATGATGGCCGATGAAAGGTCCGAAAGCGCTCGGTCGGGACAATTTTCGTAAATTCATCGACTAATTCCAATCTAAAACCAAGACACTTATCAGGGAATTTGAAAGAATCTAAATAAAATTATATAGACAAATTGTCTTTATTATATATATATATATATATATATATATATATATATATGACCAGTTCATTAGCCTAGTGGGTAGAGTGTTCGCCAATGGTTCGGGAGGCCCTCGTTCAATCCCAAAGACTTTAAAAATGGTACTTGATACCTCCTTGCTTAACACTCAGCAATATAAGGTACGTATCAAGGGTAAAGTGGAGCAATCCAAGGAAAGGAGTAGCGCCCTTCCCTGCACATCAGTGTAGACGCTATTGAAAAAGGGAGCCTTCTGATCACCCGCGACTATGGTCACTAACTTTACTTTAACTATATATATATATATATATATATATATATATATATACAAGTCTATCAATCTATTTATCTATCTATGTATCTGGCTTGCTGGCTAACTGGTTGGCTTTTTTCTGCCTGTCTAACTAAACTGAGGGGTAAAGAAGTATTTATAAGGTTTTCAGAATAAATCAGAGAATATGAATTTGTTATAAATGATGAAATGACTGAAAAAAAATTGGGGTTGGATTCATCAGAGCAATAAGTTCTTACACAATGTTTATAGATAAAATTCTTTGCTAGTGAAACAGAATAAGCAGATAGGCGTTAAAAAATAACAAGAGCAGAATGTGAATCATGTAACATACGGGTAGAGTTTGACCCGCACTTTATGACGGCAAGTATTGTGTGATCACGTTCAGTCTGACCACATGGCATTGTTTGGAGAGAAACACTCCACTCAATAGGCGACCATAGCCCAGAGCTAGTTAAACGAATGTTATATGATTTAAAAGTAAATTTAATTCTGTTTAACATTTCTTTCAACAAATAAATCGTTTTTCCATTGACTTTTTTTCCCTTTTTGTTTAACTAATGTCTGTTTTAAGTTTTTTCTCTCTGTACATCATCGACTTAGATATATGCACTTTCTTTCTTTCTTTCTTTCTTTCTTTCTTTCTTCTTTCTTTCTTTCTATTGTAATTCATTCATTCATTCACGCCTTCTTTTAAACTTTACTTCTTTTGCTTTTCTTTCTTTCTTTCTTTCTTTCTATTGTAATTCATTCATTCATTCACGCCTTCTTTTAAACTTTACTTCTTTTGCTTTTCTTTCTTTCTTTCTTTCTTTCTTTCTTTCTTTCTTTCTATTGTAATTCATTCACGCCTTCTTTTAAACTTTACTTCTTTTGCTTTTCTTTCTTTCTTTCTTTCTTTCTTTCTTTCTTTCTTTCTATTGTAATTCATTCATTTATTCACGCCTTTTTTTAAACTTTACTTCTTTTGCTTTTCTTTCTTTCTTTCTTTCTTTCTTTCTTTCTATTGTAATTCATTCATTCATTCACGCCTTCTTTTAAACTTTACTTCTTTTGCTTTTCTTTCTTTCTTTCTTTCTTTCTTTCTTTCTTTCTTTCTATTGTAATTCATTCACGCCTTCTTTTAAACTTTACTTCTTTTGCTTTTCTTTCTTTCTTTCTTTCTTTCTTTCTTTCTATTGTAATTCATTCATTTATTCACGCCTTTTTTAAACTTTACTTCTTTTGCTTTTCTTTCTTTCTTTCTTTCTTTCTTTCTTTCTATTGTAATTCATTCATTCATTCACGCCTTTTTTTAAACTTTACTTCTTTTGCTTTTCTTTCTTTCTTTCTTCTTTCTTTCTTTCTTTCTTTCTTTCTTTTGCATAATATTTATTTCTATTCCATTAATATATACTCTATTTATTTATTTATTTATCTAATGATATATTAATTTACTAAATATTGTTTTCCCTTCAAGAATTCCTTTCTTTCAAGTTTTATTATGTAACATAAATCGTTCCTTTCTTATTCATTCATTTATTTGTGTAATATTATGCCTTTCTTTCAACCTTTTTTTTCTTTCTTTTTTCTTTCTTTCTTTCTTTCTTTCACCTTGACAT
The DNA here is from genome assembly GCA_963585895.1 of Sepioteuthis lessoniana. Taxonomy (NCBI): domain Eukaryota; kingdom Metazoa; phylum Mollusca; class Cephalopoda; order Myopsida; family Loliginidae; genus Sepioteuthis; species Sepioteuthis lessoniana. Next base: position 170,162 of record CAUZXS010004149.1, read on the forward strand.
ATCATCTCACAATGCGATCTTCTTTTGTTTCCTTTTCTAATGATATTTTTTCCTTCAATATTCTCACCTTGTTACCGGCAATTATAATATACCGGTTCGAGAGGGCTAAAACACAACGAAAAGAAATGTGCTGAGACTACACAGCATCCAATGGTGAGACTCCAGTTCTAAAGAAAGAAAGTAGTACCCTTCAGTAACATTACCCCCAAGTTCCCTGTGACCCGGAGTGGTTGTATCTCTTAGAGTCCTCTTTATTATGAGTCAAGTTGATCTGTTTGAAAATCATTTATTTAGGATAAAAATGCTTCATCACGAGCAAGTGTGCGTACACAATAGGAAAAGAGTCTAGGAAACCAAATAGCTGGGGAGGGGCTGTAGAATACACCGACTGCGCCTCTGCAGAGGGGTAAGACTCCCCCAAATGAGTTTCCTATATATGACACTAAACAATCTGATGGTGAGGTTCCAGTGATGCTGGAGCTTTGGGGAATGCAGAGCATCCCTTCATTGCTATCGGCCCGGAGTGATAGCATCTGATAGGGCCCTATGTATGGTTTAAATAGAACTAAACTGCGTGTTTATGCTGAACTGAATTGTTTGAAATAGAACTGTTTTTGACATTGAAACTCTACTCACGCTAAACTGAATTGTTTGAAATAGAACTGTTTTACATTTAACTGTGTGTGGACAAAATCTGTACTTATACTAAACTGAATTGTTTGAATTTAAATTGTTTGAATTAAAACTGTTTGACTAAAGCGAATAGCTTGAAATAGAAATGTTTTTGACAATTAAACTGTTTGGTCATGCTAAACTGAATTGTTTGAAATAGAACTGACTATTTGTATAAAATGGATTTGGCGTTAAATAACCTACAAGGGTTGATATGCCATTAAACCCAAACATCCAACCAGTCAACCAACCAATAGCTAAAAAATCCAATATTTCTTATTACACAGGAATAGTTTCTCAAAACCATAAGAGTGTGTCGAAAATCTTAGTATTCGGAGTACTTGAAACGATAAAACTGTGTGCAAACAAATAATCATCACTGATGAATAAAAATGTGTGATTAAAAAGAAGAAGGCAAAAGAATGTTAAATATATCGATAGTTATAATGATAAAATGAATCAAATTTCGGCATTAACTGATAGTGTTGATATGCCGCTAAATAAACCAACTTTCTTTTTCGTTCTAATATTTATTTGTTCGTGCTTCTTCCTTTCCTTATTATGCAATTCTGTCTCTCTTAAAACGTCCCCTTTCGATTCCAATCACAAAGAAACCTCCCATCCTTTACAGATGATACATCCATACAGACCGTAAACACGCTCTCTTTATAAATTCATCTCTTTAATTCGAGAAGGGAAACAGAGTTGAACGTTGGATACAGCCAATAAGACAAAAAAAAAAAGGGTTTTTACTCGAAAAGAATAAATCATTAATGACGCTAACTTTTCGATTGATATTCGACGAAATCAGAATAACAAAACAAATGTTATTTATCATTTTAAAATTAAGAATTTTATGAATATAAACGAGATTAAACGCACAATTTTTTTTTTTTGAACGCTAAAATAAGATAAAATAAAAACAAACACTCCGACACAATGAGGAGCGTCGAGCTACTATGAAGAGTTAAATGACAGTTGTTAGGTGAAGGATACAAATATGGAAGACAATAGACAAGTTGTTTTGCCGTTCCTACCGTAAACGGCAATCGAATGTTTGGGATTTGGATGGTCGAGATTCGATTAGTGGCATTAATCAGGGTGATCAGAGCGGCGTGTCGATCAGGGATTCTGTTTGGCGAAGGAGGAGGAGGAGGAGGAGGAGAAGGAAGAGGAGCGGGGAGGGATCTTTGTTTGGATGTGAAATAGTGCGAAAGTCGATTGATCACACGACCTGGCTGATGGCAGGAAACTGGGCGTAAATTCCCTCTTTGCTTGAGTCAATTTATCGATGAGAAACAACTGAACAAAATGTTTAGTAGTTTTTTTTCTGACTATTAGTTTATTTCGCCGCTCATTTTCTTTCACACACACACACACACACACACTGATGCACACACAAGCATATGTTCAAATATATGTAAAAAAATGTATATAAAAAAGCATTTAATCGTTAACACCTTTATCCTTTATACATGAAGAAACAAGAAAATATATTTCTTAAGATTAGCTTAATCTGAGATAAGATTAAATAAAAGAGGACACTGCTGGAGAAGTTGGGACGAGCTCATTAGTGATGTTCTCCTATGGACCCCTTCACATAGCCGAGAAAAAGCAGGGCGACAAGCTCGAACCTACATACAGCAGCTCTGTGAGGATACGGGGTGTAGCCCTGAGGAGCTGCCGAAAGTGATAAACGATAAGGAGGGGTGGCGAGAGAGGGTCAGGGATATCCATGCTGGCGGCACGACAAGATGATGATGATGATGATGATGATGATGACGTTACTCTAATTCACTCTGTGAACTGCCGGAATCTGACTTTTAACTGAGATCGATTTCTAAATACTTGTAATAAAAAGAAACGATAAAACATTTCAAGAAAGTCAGAAATCTCCTCTAAAGTTAATTACAAAAGGTTAATTTACACAAGTACATGACTTTAATTGGAAAACATTCCGTGGGGAACCACCCCAGTATAGAAAATTTGAGATATTCGGTAATCATCTATCCACAGTAGAACTTTTACAAATATAGGAACGATTTAATATTAGAAATAATATTTTTCTTACATCTAATATTCAAATAAATCACCGACATTTTTTTTCAGAGGACAAGGAAAAATATTAAAAACAACCTGTCTCCTGTTTTTAACGAAGCGTATTTAATAGAAAAACTAACTCGTAAATATAGCTTACCACACACAATCGTAAACGAATAGCACAAATGGAATTTTTTATTTATAAATATATACGATGACATTTTTTCGGAGAATCGCATAAATATTCATGTCTGTAAAATTTAAAAATAATCAAAAGATGGGTGACGATTTTCACAGAAAATATGGCAGAATAGAATAATAGCAGCCGAGTTTGAGGAGGAATCTGTTGGGTCTGTTTTGATATGAATCATTGTTTGATTTTCTTTAATATCCAGCGTCCTAAAATAATTTCGATAGTTTTATCTTTCTACATTTCTATATTCTTTTCATATATATATATATATATATATATGTGTGTGTGTGTGTGTGTGTGTGTGTGTGTGGTGTGTATTTATAAACGATATATATATATATATATATATATATATATATATATATATATATATATATATGCCGTCATTAATTTCTGTCACTTCCTATTTTTCTTCATTGTACTTATCAGATCATCATTTTGCGATCGATAAGAATAATTGATTGCAATGAAGAATGTATACAGACATTATCATAAAAACATACAAACGTTGGCGTACATGTAAGCACAACGGTAAATACTTTTCACAGACTAACATAATCATATACAAATACAGATACAACTTTACCTTGAAGAACAATACAGAGTTGCACACGTACCTTCACACACACATAGACACACATACGTGTGTGTGTGTGTGTGTGTGTGTGTGTGTGTGTGTGTGGTTGATAATTTTCAAGAAATAGGAGAAAAAAAGAGAATTTCGAAATATGATTTGTACATAGAAGATTGACGCTACACAATCTATCAATTCGTATTTACATCAATTTAACCTTCTACCTTGAAAAGCTTATCTTAATCAATATATCACTACTATTATTTCGACACAACTTTATTTTCCCACATAAGGCAGATAAGCGACACCAATTTATAAACAATAAGCTTGTTGTCAACGGCTTGTGGAATTTTTTTGTTAATTCTGAAATATATTTCTTATAAAAAATTGAATGTATATATATATATATATATATACACATACATTGATAGTTGTTTTAATGTTTGGATGTTTTAGAGTTTATGCCTTTCACCGGAAACTAACAAACAGCAATACAAAAATGCTTCCGGTTAAAACGTTCAAAAGAACATTTTGAATGATTCGATCAACGTTTTATAACTGATTCCCATCCTTCAATAAATAAACTCCGCCATTTTGTCTCGTCATACGGAAACAGTAAAAAGGCGTTAAACAATCTGAGCTGAAAAAGAGCAAGAAGCCTTTTTCATACAATCAAATCTGTCAACCATATTGAGCAGACGTCGAAAGCCGCCGCCCGGCTGTGTTTGGCAAATTGTCTTATGTGGTCAGAAAACACGAGACCCACACGGATGGTCGGTCATTTGACTAGCCACTCAGGTGGCTGAGCGCCGGTACCACTCCACCCACATGGAGGAGTCACCCTCTTCTTCTTTATACAAGATACATCCTTGATATTTTGTGAGCTTTTCGAAGAGGCGGAAAAGGTGATCGTATTTTAATTTTTTTATTTCTTTGATGAAGGAATTCCCCCTTAGTTTTGACTTTATAATTGTCTGCGACAATGAAAACCTTTTACGGCAAAAAATAAAAGCAAAGACAAAGCGGAATTCAAATGAAAATAGGAAAAGATAGAAATAGATAGAGACTTGTAAATAGGAACTAAAGACAAATGCAGTTGTAGCAAAAGACAGGCGTGAATGGTCCGATTTTTCTTAAGTGAGAAGGAAGAGAGAAAGAAAAAAACTGCTCGCGTGCTCACACACACACACACACACACACATACACATTTATACATACTTACATACATACATATATATATATGTATATATATATACGTATGTGTGCACGTGTGTCTGTGTGTCTGTGTGTGTCTTGTGCATATTTATCTTACCATGCTCTCATCTATCTATAAGTCAAACTGATTTTGGTTAAATACAATTTTAATTTTCAGGGATTCATTTTCTGTTTTCTTTCAGTTGGTTTGGCTGATTATAATCAAACATTTACGAACTTCGGCATTAAATATCCCATTGGGAGTTAATATACCGTTAAAATAATTAACAGTATATCAACTCCTCATGGGATATTTAATGCCGAAGTTCGTAAATGTTTGATTATAATCATAACTATATTTTCAACGATTCATTCCATTTATTTGTTTATTGGCATAATGAGTAGAGAGTTCGCCAATTGCTCGGGGTACCTGGGTTCAGTCCCAGGTCGGGTCATACCAAAGACTCAACAATAGTATTTGATGCCACTTTGCTAAAAACTTAGCATTAAAAGGTACGAATCAAGGGTAAAGGGGAACAATCCAGGGGAAAGAGTATCCCCCTATTGTACACCTCGGTGTTGTAGCTATTGAAAAGGGAGCCTTCGGATCTCCCTCGACTACGGTTGACAACTTTACTTATATTCATAATATAAATTAGTACTCAGTTATATAGTTTCAAGTATTCCTGTGTAATACAAATAATTTCATAGTTTTAAGTGTCTATTTCTATTTAATGATAATCATTTATTTGCACATAGTTACAGAGTTTCAAGTATTCCTGTTTGATAGAAATCATTTTTGAAAAAAAGATCAATTTCACCTTTAGATAGGGCCAAAAATTGCTACCGCTCCAGGTAAGGAAGGGTGGATCTGAGAGTAATGACAATGAATGGGTATACCGTACTTGGCAGAGTTAAGAACTGAAGTTTAACCCTCGGATTTAGTTTAGTGTCATACACAGCAAACTGATTTCTTTTAATGTTTATATCTCGGTCCAAGTCAAGCTAATTTTGTTTATATCTATCCGAATTTCTTTCAGTTTAATTTTCTGTGTTCTTTCAATGTTTGACATGGTTTCATGCGCTCATTCGACTTGACTCCAATGCCCCCCCCCCTCACACACAGATGCACATATTTGTACGTACAAATAAACATATTCACATAAACATACCTCTCTGTAGGTACAAGGTGACACACTGGCGTTTGTTGATAAACAAACAAGTCCAAAAGTGGAAGCATGAACGCCCACTGCCCAAGAAAAACACTCTTCTTTCCAACAAATTTGATTATGTTCGCTTAGTTCCGTGAGGGAAACCAAGTTGGTGGTGGGAAGTGATTCTGAGTAAGCAAGTCGGGAAATGCTCATTTCGGGAACAGATGTTCCGGTCAAAGCTGAAAGGCTCACAGAATTAGGAAATGAAAACATAAATAGAATGAGCTGTGAAAACGACGAAATAGAGAGGGAAAGGGAGAAGAAATACATCAAGCTTAAAAGTCACGTGATTGGGCATATGGTGTGAATGTCGAATGACCAAAGACACTGCACATAAGCCATAATACTCTCTCGTGTTAGACCCTTTAGTTTAGCTCACAGTTTTCTAAAAAGAACACACACACACACACACACACACACACACACACACACACACATATATATATACATATACATATATATATAGTAGGTGACGTACCCACTTACAGTGAGGAAATTGTTATGTGCTATTTTTCACTTTAAACTGTGCATCGATTTGTCTGAAAAGGTAATTGTATAATGAGATAAATAAATAAAGATAGATCTGAAGTGCAAAAATAAGATTTAAGAATCATTTTTTATATTAACTTTTGAACCCAATATTGTTAGGTGAAAACTTTGTCTCACAGTTCATTTCTCTCTTTTTTCTCTCTCTCCCTCTCCCCTCCCTTCCTCTCTCTCTCTCTCTCTCTATATATATATATATATATATATATATATTTACATATATACTGTTACCATGAAAGAATGTATACACCCAACCTCTTCCTACGTGCAAGATGTGGCACAAGGTCTATTTTTAAACGGAGCAAATCTGATTTCAATACATAATTTTTCTTTTTCTTTGACTCGTAGCTTAACAAAGGCTAAATATTCCAGTCTGCCTCGACTGTCTACACATATCAAGGACATTAATGCAAAGTGATACGCAAACAGTCGAGTCAATAATTTGAAATAGGGTGGTCGATTCCTTTTCGAAGACGAAAATAGTGCGAATTTTCAAGAATAACTGTAAAATATCTCGAGATATGGGAAAGGCAAAATGTCCTTTTGATTCAAAAGAAAATATAGTCCATAGATTAGGATTGACATTTAAGAGAACACAGAAAATCTTCAGTTGTAGCCATAACTATAGCATTTATTTTCCAAAGAAAATCTTCAAAACAACGATAGACAAAACAAACTTCGCCCCAAGCCAAAACTGGGGGCTGATATATTCAACATTAATTTAGATGCAATCGCTGAAAATCTAAGGCAGTCCCTAATATCTTCCCTTGTTGGCATTGTTAGTCTCTTCTCGCTCCACTCGACAGTGTTTCAGACTTTAGCAACATTGCAACCAACCATGACCAAAGAGGAATTAGCTAACATCACCAACACTATTTGACGACCATCTGTCCCAGCTACGGACTATTTAAAAAAAAAAAGGTCTGGTGATTGTTATGAAAAGAGAGAATGGGGCAATGTAGAGGGTTCATTCACAATTTTTCCTTTCAAGTTGAATATTCTATATCGAAATGGAGAGAAGAAAAACAGTAGAGATGATGACATGGTTGGTTCCGTTTCCATCAATAAAGCGGATTTTATTTATTTATTTTAAAATTCTTTCTTTTTTTCTTTCTTTCATTCTTTCTTTCTTTCATTCTTGCATGCATCAATGATTATTTTCTTAATTTAATTTCACAGCTGAGTCAGCACCTGAAAGTGCCAGATATTTTAAAAGCTTACAAATGTACAAACTGCTTGAAACTCTATTTTTATAAGAACAGCTTGCTTATATCGTTACATTGCCATGACTTGACTTCAAACAGATAAACTTAGAATTGATTTGAAAATTTTCCATATCTTTAGTTGTCTGACACCCGTAGATTAAAAAAAAAAACGTGGTTCGAAGTGTCGGATTGACTCCTGAGTTCGACAAGAAACACCTGGAGAGGGCTGGAGGATATTTCGGTCAAAACTTTGTGAATATAGCAACAGTCGGAATGATTAAAATTCCTTGTCCTTTTATAGAAAACTACATCGGAAGGAGGACTTACGCTAATAATTTTGAAATGTTTATTTGTCTTCTACAGACAACAAATTCTTTTGACGTAGAGCCATTATATTCCACATGAATTATTACTGGACATGGGATGGGGGAGGGTTTAAAGTAGAAATAATGTTCCTCATTGAAAAGAAAGGAGGTATCCAAACTCAATAATCAATGGAAAGCCATGTTTTGATATGACGTAAAATATAATTAAAATTTTCAATTTTAAAAATTTTAATGAATTATAGTTTATTAAAATAATAATACCCATTAAATGAAACTTTACAAATCAAGTTCAGAGGTAATTATTTAGATTTGAGACATAATATAATAACATAGTATTGCTGTTTAGTCAGAACAACAAACAAACATTTTTAAATTTTAAATCGATAAATTCATTAAATATTTTATCATTTTTGATTTAAATTAAAAGATATTTCACTGCAAAAATTCCTTCAATCTATTCATGGAAATTATTACCATGAATTTTTTAAAATTGAAAATACGTATTGTGATATTTTTGAACAATTCGTGTTTTTTTCCTCTTCAGAACTGAAGCCGAAACTAAACTGAAGATCTGATGAAATACAAAATATATTAGGGCACAGAGGATGTTTAAAGCAACTGCTTCGGAGTTCTTCCAAATAGTGCGGTAATTTCAATCCTCAAATGACCCTTTGTAGATTACTCTCTGCAAGCCGAGCTAAGTTAAATGAGATGCATGTAATATTTTTATTTCCTCTGGTCTACTAGTAAAGATCATGTTCTCTTTAATATTTTCTAAAATGAGCTATAGTTATTAGAGGGCCATAATAGTAGTGCCTCGTCCAAACTAGTTATTATATCAACCACGTCTAAAGATCTCTATCTAAAGCTAGAAACTATGAGTAACGGTTTTTTGTAATTCAAAACACACACATACGCACACACACACACACACACATATATATATATATATACACACACACACACACACACACACACACACATATATAAATATATATATATATATATATATATATATATATAATTCTCTGTGAATATAGATGTAACCCCTTAGCCAGTGAAACCTAGGCATCGCCTCTGGTTGGTGGCTGATGTTAACAGGGTATCGCATGTGTTCTCACATGTTGTATGATGAAAATAAAAATAAAAATTATACTTATGAGATTCATTGTGAATGTAATTTTATATATATATATATATATATATGTGTGTGTGTGTGTGTGTGTGTGTGTGTGTGTGTTCTGTGCTAATATCATCATCATGATCATGTCGTGCCGCCAGCACGGATATCCCTGACCATCTCTCGCCACTTTTCCCTATCATTCATCGCCTCCGGCAGGTCTTCTGGGTTATATCCTGTGTCCTCACATAGCTGCTGTAAAGTATGAGTCATGGTTATCTTTTGATGGCTGTTTTTATTCTCATCTATAGAAGCCACTCTTATAGATGAGCAGCAGTAGTTCCCCGATCGAACTGACGCTAGACACGCAGGACGCTTCGAAACCCGCCTAACTTTATGCTAGATTAGGTATCTAACCGCTCCGCCATTTTGACGACAAACGTCAGCTCAGGAATTATCTCACATTTGTATTAGCTTTCGTTTGTTTACATTTTGCTCAATCGGATACCAGAGTGCCCAATTCGGTAGAAAAGCTTTGCATTACTATGGGTGGCAGACGTTAATTCCTTCGTCAGAGTGCTCAACCTCCTGGAGAGGAGCGTATATATATATATATATATATATATATATATATATATATATATATATATATATATGATTCTCTGTTAATGTAATTATTCAGATAACCACTGATGTCTTACCAAACTTAATGTCACCCTAGTTACACCCATAGCGTCATTACTTCATGATTACAGTCATAAACTGAGTACATAGTAATTTTCATTTTATTTATAAAATCACACTGTAGTCTTCATATATTTAGAACACCTTTGATTATTGAAGCTGGGGAAAAAAAAATCTATGATATATATACATATATATATATATATATATATATATATATAATATGGATTCTATAAACTTGGAATAAATGCCGTTTGGTGACTGCCATTTTCTTGCCTACGTGATTATCAGAAAAAAAATCTACAAACTAAATTATTAATTATACACACGCGCGCGCGCACACACACACACACACACACGCATATATATATATATATACACACACACCTGCTGCCTGTATATATATATATATATATATATATATATATATAGGCAGTAGATTCTGTTTTTTTACGTCTTCTTTTGAAAATAACAAATTTCGTAGATGATGTTTTCATCTGATGCAGGTGCATGGAGCTACAGCTTCAGTGGCTTCAAAATCATATGATCTTTACCGGTTGTCTACACTTTCAAACCAGCATAAATTGTCTACACGTTCACTCATGACTTCATCACACATGATGAACACGCCCTCTTAAAATTCCTTGAGTTCAAAATCAATTCATTACTTCAGAAAACAGGAGGAACTTACTCCTTGGCAATGACCAAAGACGGTCGAAACTGCCCACAACCACAGTTCAGGTATCTCACCAACAAAAGCCTAATATAAAGCTTTACTCGAAATTATTTTTTGTTTCCAATATATATATATATATATATATATATATATATATATATATATGTATATATATATATATATATATATGTTAAAAACTACCCTCTTCGTGGTTTTGAGGGTATCGCAGAGAATTGAGACTTCAGTGTAAGCGAAATCGGACTCTAGCCCCGTTATTACGTTCACTTTTAGACTTTCCTACCTTTGGGATGAGTATAAATTCCTTACCTTTTTATACTGCAGTTCAAATAGTACCAATACTATTATTTTACAAGGATGGATTTGACATGAAATAACCCACGAAAGTTGATAAGCCGTAAAAATACAAAACCTAATTCTTTTTTCTTTATATATATATATATATATATATATACTCCCCTACCCCTGTAGGGTTGAGTTCTCTGGCGAATGAAGTAATCGTGTTGCCATTAGCGTTTATTGCAAGTCTCTTCATATATGAATTGAGGTCTCGGTAGCCGTTAAACGGATGTATGTAAACAATAGTAATTGTGATTCATAACCGTTTAAAATTTACTTCACTACGACTGGGTCCTCGTGGCTGAGGTTTAGAAGCTTGGATTGGCATTTGAGTCAACCGGGTTTCAATCCCAGCTACGGGAAGCTAATATGTCTAGCCACACTGGTGAGTTCTGATAGAACGAAACAGATTTGTCTGTGGATGACTATAATGCATATATATTTGACACGACGATACGAGTTCAAATCCTGGACGAGAGTGATTGCATTTCACATAGCACTAATACCCTTGGGAAAGGTATGAATCCAATTATTCTCCTTCCAGCTATGGGTAAATAGTAGGACAGATTAGGTTCTTCAGCCTTGGTGAGGCAACTAGTTTGGGAGAAGGAAAACTCTGAATTCAAACCTGTTAAACTCCGCTTAAAAATTGACCTTGTGTCATATCATGCCGAGCGGAGGGGTTGGGTAAATATGATAATGCATATATATTCCCAAACTCTCTTTTTCTCACACCGTTACGAGTTACACGTTCACACACATGCACTCCTGACACACACGCACACACACACACACACACACACACACATAAATGTATATATATATATATATATAAGATATGTCTTGTTGTGGGCTATTGGTAAGTAATCTGTATTTGTATAATATTTCTGCAGCTGCGAGGTTAAAAACATACTCTGTGCTGAATATTTTCGGTTTTCTTTTAGATTAAGCTAAATCAACTAATTACCTGAGAAACTTCGCTGGTTATCACGCAATTTCTGATATGAGTTCGACCATCATCACAAGTGAATATAATTTTCATATATTTACATTTTTATCTTCTTTCTAGTGCGAAAATGTCTACGAGCGTATCACATGTATCGAGGTGAGAAAACAGGACGAGGCAGACGATACAGAAAGGAAACGGTGTCAGTTGTCTATTGATCGTTGTATCGTTGTTCTGTTTATGAGAAGATAGTATGAAGAGTCTTCCTTGGAATTGGCAACGAAATATATTTAAATACTCTAAACAAACAAAAATATTTTGTGCCGCGTCAAGACGTCGTAAATCTACAAAGACGTAGGAAACAATTTTCAGATCAATATTGCAGCACCAAGTAAGAGGGAAAGGTGCAGGTCATATACTGGCACGTCACGTACACACACACACACACACACACACACACACACACACAAATATATATATATATATATATATATATATATATATATATATATATATATATATATATATATATATTTGTGTGTGTGTGTGTGTGTGTGTGTGTGTGAATTGTGAAAAATAAATACAACTTTTT
>CAUZXS010004150.1:0-84665 GCA_963585895.1 Sepioteuthis lessoniana
AATTGCTGAGATTTATAATGCCCTGCTTTTCAATTATACTAGGCCAAAAGTTAAGAGAGAAAATCAGTTTTCAGAGAAATCAATGCAAAACTTAGATTCTGACTATTTGTCAAATCATCCAAAGAGTACATGCAAAGAAATCTCGAGGCAGAACTTGTGTTTGTAGATTTTTCCAAAGCAATTGATTCTATGCAGGAAAAAAAACACACACACACATCTAGCACATGTTTCCTCAAAGAAATTATCATGATTCTCTAAAAAGATACAAAAGCAATGGTTTGCTCACCTGATGGTGACACTGACTGTCACTGGAGTCCTCTCAAAAGGATACATGAGCACTATATGTACTGTCTGCCAACATTACATACTACAAATGTTAATAGATCAAGTGAAAGAAAATGGCTTCACACAAAAAAAAAAAAAGGCAAGAAGCAGATAATATCTCACAGAACCTATCACAGATGCAAGCTACACAGATGATCTAGCACTTCTCACAAGTGCCCAAGCCAAATCTCTGTGGCATAGCCTGGAACGAGTAGCAAAAGGTATTGACATCTACATGAACTCTGATAAAGCAAAATCAATTTCCAAGCCTCTAAAATTAGCAATCTCTCACATACCTCATCAGAAATAACTACTGAAAGTGATGTCAATATACAGATTGAAAGGCATGGACTCCTATTAATAGGTTATAGACCATATGGAAATCTAATCTCTGACAAAATAAAACAGGAATTCTTCCAAACTATAGATATATTAGAATTATCATAATGGCTGCACCACCTGGACTTAAAGTACTTGGAGGAAAAGCTAGATGGGAACCACACAAGGATGCTGTGCTGTATTGAACAAGTCTTGGAAACAGCACCCCCCAAACAGCAACTGTACAGTCACTTACCTCCCATCTCACAAACCACCAAAGTAAGGCTGGGTATTGCTGGAGAAGCAGGGACGAATTCATAAGGAAAGTTCTCCTGTGGGCTCCTACACATGGACGCACCAGTGTTGGCCAACCAGCAAAGACCTATATTCAACTGCAGACACTGGATGCTGTTTGGAAGACCTGCCAAGAGCGATAGATGATAGAAACGGATGGCAAGAGAGTTAAGGGAATCCGTTCTATCAGCACAACTAGATGAGACGAGTTTATGATATTAAGTTTTTTCTACAAATTCAGAATATTCAATCAGGAGAGGCTAGATTCTGAAATGTACTTTGTGGCCAACATTACTATTTGCTCTTGGAGGTAACTTAAGTTTTTAATCCAATTCTTACTTTAAATCCATAAGAACAAAAAAAAAAAACAAAAAAAATTAAATTAAATGTGTAGGAGATAAAAGAATGTCTTTAGAAAACAGATGCCACAGTAAATCAACAATTGTTAAATAAGATTAAATAGGAATAATTATCAAAACTAGTAAGGAAGAAAAGTTTTCTATACTTGTAGAGAATAAAATACCCAAGTAAAGGACAAAAATCTTTACAAAATGGATCATTAAAAAAAATGTAATCCACTGCTACTTGATATATACAATTTACTGTCTTCTATTTTTAATAAGCATTCACATGACTATGTTATTCATCTTAAACAAATCCTTTTACAAATATTGATGCTGCCATGGCTTAACCTTATCAGAAATTGTAAAACTCTTGGAGAAATTGACACATCTGTTGGAATCAATGATATTTTTGGAATGAAAACATTGATCTTTTCCTATGACCAGAGAGCATAGATCATCAGTGCAACATGTTGATCTTGGAGGATCTAAATTTCTTAATTTTAGGAACACTTACTTTTATTTCCAGTTTATGCAGTGTTAGACCAGATATTCCAGGGTTTAAAATAGGAAAAAATCACATGGAGTTTTAGATTCATCAACAACAGTAGACTTAAGAATTATTTCCAAACAGGCTTTAAACTGATTGTGGTTTTTTAGGGGAGACAAAATTTCCCTTTCACATAGTTGTTTGTGACTGATAATAAGCATTATATTTGAATAAATTCTTAATCAGCTTAACTGATTTGACCAAAGTACTTATTAGTGGAAGGTGTAGAACGCCTTTATATTATAATGGAACCTTTTAGTATTAAATTTTGACCAAAATCATCCGACAATTAATCAGTATTAAGATGATCCTTGTTTATTGTCAATTTTTGGGTTAGGATTTTTCAAAATTTTGATTACAGACACAAATTTTATCAACTTTGGTTTTTATGAATTATTGGAAAAGCTTTAAACCTCCAGATATAATAGTGTTTATCTCCTCATTGAAGAAATATTTTTCCTAATGTCCCTTATTTTCCTGTCTACAGCTCCAAAAAAAACCCTCACAGGTTATTGTGCACACATTCCAAACTATCAAATTACATTTAATAACTTGAGTAGTTCCCGAGTTTTTTTTAAACAGGGTTTTCATTTGACCACAAATTATGGGAAAGTTTAAAAGCTGAATAAATAGTCCAAGTACTAGGCAGAAGAGTAGTAGCAATGACAGATGAAGCAATAGTAATTCTTTTTTTTATTGTCTTATTAGACTTAAAAAGACAAAAAAAATTTACAAAAACATTCCACTTATCCTAGACTTATTGCTCATTTTCATTGGAAAAAAATATAATTAAATTATTACAAAAACTTAAATATATGAAAATGATTAACTCATTATTTAGGCATCAGTCTTTTATTAATACAAATTCATGTACAGATTACAGACATTTTTTTTTTTTTTTCATATTACCAAGTATAATGACCATGTTCTAGTAGGTAATGGTATATGATTGAGACATTTCACCTATCTTTGATATAAAAGTATACTAAAAATTTATTGTGTGCCTCTTTAGACCCAAGGCTGTCAGGTCTAGGTTTTTGTTTTGCTTATTTTTTTTTCCAGAACTATTTCTATTTGTTGTAATAATAAATCATGTTCAAATAATTATCCAATTACATTGGTTATATAAAATATAAAAACACATTGTGTAGCATTTTATGCCCAATACTTTCTGAATACGCTAAGTAAAAATAACAATCTGTCATTATTATCAAATTTAACAATTTTTTCCTAAAACCCCAGAAAAAGTTCATGTTCACAATAAATAATGTTATTAATGAATTTCTCATTACTCAACCAGGTTGCGTGACTATTTAGAATACAATGTAACCTAATATTGACTTACCTGTGCATCAGAATTCGAGTGGGATTTTTTTCCACTATGCTTTTTGTAAACAGGTGTGCTCTCAGGTACAGGACCAGATTTTTCTTGCAGCTGAAATTTGGGAAATGGTGTTTTTACTAAAATCATTGGGGTTGGGGAATAAAAAATAAATAAATAAAACAATACCACACACACAAACACACAGTTCAGCTAAATAAATCATTTAAGATTGTCAGTGAAATCTCATATCTACCCATATAGTAGAGAAAAGCTTCATTCTTAGCTTGTCATAACATTCAATCTTACTTTATTTTCATGAAGAATATAATTCACCACTAATCATCATTGAATCACACTGACAACTCAGATTTCCCAAACTCTCCATATGTCTATCATCCATCACTCCTGACTGGTCATCCAAACTACTTCCAGTGTCCATACAGAGCTGATGGAAGTCTTTGCTAGTTGGCCAACACTGGATTGCCCATGTATAGGGGTTCATTGAAGAATATTGCTTATGAGTTTGTCCTTTCTTCTCCAGCAGTGCCTTGTATGTCTTACTTGGATGGTTTTTGAGAGGAGATGTAAGTAGCTGTACAGCTACTGTTTTGTGGGGGTGTTGCTTCCCGGATTTGTTCAAAATAGTATATAGCATTCTTGTGTAGTTCCCATCTAGTTTTTTCTCCATGCTTTTTGTTAGCGTCCATGCAATGCAGCCATACAGTAGAAAAAAAATCCTGTTTTATTTAATCAGATACATCAAACTTCCACATGATCAATAACCTGTTGATTGCAGTATGTTTTCACTAGGCATTATCAGTAGATGAGATATTGCTGCTGAAGTATGTAAATATGTCTAATTTTAGAAGCTTATCACTTAAAATGAAGATGAACTCTTATTTGGGTTCACGTGGAAGCAGTGCTACTTGTTCTGGGCTTAAATTTAAAAAAATAAATAAATAAACACTAATATAAGATTGAAATCTGCATTTTCTTTTATATTGTAATTATTTTTATAATTCAGAAAATTGTTTCAGATATTTAATTTTTGACTTAAACAAAAAAAAAACATTTTCTGCAGATTTACATACTAAAAAAATTTGTTGTATGTGCTTATATTAGCCAATGTATGAATATGAAGAACTTTTTAAAATGTAATAATTCAGAAAAATATTTTATTAGTAGCTAATTTCAAATTTTATCAACACTTTCATGACTAGTTTTAGATCTATTTTTCATTCATTTCAGGATTTGGAGAGAAAAAAAAATTCGGAATGAGAATAACATTACAGTTTTTGTATTTTAATATAGTTAAAATATCCATAAGTGATAAGCTCTTATAAGCTAAAAAATGAGTTAAGAGCCACAGTTTCAAGTTCTTTTGATTAAATTAGTTTAAAAAACTGATAAAATGGAGAATGGGAGTAAGTAATGAGCAAACTAGTAATAATAATAATGTCATTAATTAATGAAACAATTTTTATAAATCAAAGAAAACTGGTTAGGAGGTTAAGAGCCCAGAACAAGAATTATTACTAAATGAAAAATAAAAATAACAACCTAAATGTTTGAAGCAATGGATTAATAGTATTTAATAACATTTCATTTAAAATATGAAATACAATTTTAAACAAATGCTGGTTAAAGATCTTCACAAAAGTAAAAAAAATTTTTTTTTAAATTGGGGCACAAATGAATGAAAAGATGAAATTAGCTTAATGACCTTGAAGATTTTTGAATAAAATAAAGCTAAAATACACCCTAATTTTTTTCTTTTTTATCAGTGTAAAAAAGTTATAGATTCCAAAAATTAAAAAGTAAATAAATAAAACTTTATTTTTTAAATCTAAAACAGTTTTTTTTTAAATTAATTAAAAAAACTCATGGTGCATGCACTTTAGCCTTTTTATTTTTTTAAAATATTTTCAAGTAGCAGAAATGAATAAGATAGAAGTATTCCATTTTTTATTCATTTGTGCTCCTACTTTTTATTATTTGATAATAATAATATTAATCTACAACAACAGATAGACTTCCACACATGTACAGTCTCCCAAAATCCATAAAGGTAATCTTTAAGGTCTATTGTTAGTTGCTGTGAGCCATCCATCCATCCATTCATTCATCCATCCAGCAGATTCCAGGTAGACATAATCACCTTACTGACATACATATATTAAGCAAGGAACCCAGTATACTTAGCAAAAATAATTTTAAATGTCCCAATCCAACTGAGTATAGTGAACTTTGACATCATGAGCTTTTTCCCTAAAGTGGTCTGCAAAAAAAACTCAAAATATGCAACACTAAGAGAATACACCTTTATAGATATCTGATGAGAAGATACATTAAGACATTTCCAATAATATTCAGAAATATATACACAAGAAGGTATGGTGATGGGGCCCATTTTTATCTTGCATATACGTGGGATATTTTGCAGAGATAGGCCTCAAAACTGAAACCATCTACCAAACAGAGATGTTCATTATAAGAGATGGGTATACTGATTACCCAAATATCGGTTCAATACATCTATAAACTCCACATTTACTGGATGATATCTAAACTGATTCCAACCACCCCATTAAAAAATAAATTTGCTGTCCAAACAATGCAGAATAAATATGCAGTGCCTAAAGTATTAAAAAACAAAAAATAAAATAAATCAGTCCAATACTCTGGAAGTACATCACTAAGACCAGACAATCTAAGAAAAAAGAATTATTAAATGTGTATATGACATCCTTTGCAGCTGTAGTAGACATAAAGGTGAAACCAGTTACACTCTGAAAATAAGAGCTAAAGAACCTAATATCACGCACATACACAGTTTGGCAAATAAACCTTTACTAAATAAGGCCTAAATAAAAGACAGGGAAAAGTCTGGCAAACAAAATGGCTGGAGGAAGCTGGTCATAATATGACCAGTTAACACCAAGCAAGCAAAATTGATATAGGCAGCATTTGGAAATTTATTTTTAAAAATGTGTTTGTGGAAATGATTAATGTGAACTCAGTAAGAGTAGCTAATCAAAAGGTACACAACCAAAACAGTATAAATAAAGTGAACAAGGGCTATTTCCATAGTTCCAATTACAAGGAGAAAATTATATATATATATATATATATATATATATATATATATATATATATATATATATATATATATATACAGGAAAAAAAAAAAAGTTAGTTTTTATCTTTATTATTATGTGCTTGATAAATTTAATTTATCTAATGAACATTAAAAAAAAAAAAAAAGAATTTATGTTAAATGTCTTACAAAACAGGATTTAGAAAATAATTTATCAAAATCTAAGTCCATGCGTCTAGCAAATATTACATATCAATTTTTATTAGTTTTCATTTTGAGGAGAATTTTAAGCCTTTTGTATAATTATATGCTGGACAATAAAATTTTTAAACTCCACATGAGGTCTAACTATAAACTTATCCCATAAACTTACTATTGTAATAAATTCAAGCCTAAGCAAGTAAAAAAAAAAAAAAAAGTCTCACAATGGTGCTGTATTAAACTTTTAGTAAATTGCCCTATTAGTAAGATATTTTAAATTAATCCTACAAGATTTACTTAAATTTGATTAAGTCAATCTTACTTTCAAAAAATTAAAAATATATAAGTTAACAGGGAATTTGTTACAAGAATTCAAAGTTTGTAACAAGGAGTTACTTTTCCAATCAATTATTTCTAAGTGAATAATTCTAAAATATCAAAATCATTAGATTAAAACATTTAAGTTTATTTCATAAGATTTTAAAAACTTCTTTAATGAAAATCAGGGAAACTAATTATTTAACACTTTCTACATCTCATAATTTACTTAATGACCATCTGGCCTCACCTTCTTTCCTGATAATGGTTCTCTAGTGTAATCTTTGTGGGGTCCTGTGGAAGATGACCGATTTGGAAATATTTGAGCCAACTCCTCATCTATAGAAGGAAGATCTGATGTTTTTAGTGGTACCTGAAATATATATATTTATATATATTAAAATAAAAAATTTAAAAAAAAAGTGGGGGTATTAAAAGTAAAAATTTACTAGTCCTTTCGTTGATTTAGTATAAGGCATAACTGTCAGCAAATTTTAAGTTAGACTATATTTATAAAGAGAAAATTCTCCCGCATCCATGTTAGTAGTTCACATACACTGGATTAGACAATTACTCTAATGATAAAGGCTAAGAAAAAAAAATATAATCAAGAACTTTCATTGTTTCTGTACAAATTAAATTTTTTAGCTACCCAAACATTCAGAGAATATAAACTCCAAACAATTTTTTAAATATATAAAGCAGTGTTAGCCAGCATTCTCACAAGCAATGTAGTTGCTAATTCCTAATAGAAACCTAAATTCTCATTTCCCTAGTAAAGCTGAACTAAAATAAATTCATAAACCAGACAAGAGTGAGAAAGAGAAAATTAAAATCATAGCTAGAAATAACTAATTTCATTCATTCTTTTCATACTTTCTTCATTCCTTTTATTACTCACTTGAATACTGTAAAGTTATTTCAGAAAGTCAATTTATTCTCATACTAGTAAAATATTGTCAGTTAAACTGCCATGATAAAAGAGGATTGGGAATTTAATATAAAGCAATATAAAGCCCAAATTGAAACCCTAATTGTTTCGTAAATACACTTTAACATCAAATGAGTAAAGCCCCTGCTATCTTCAGTTAAGTTTGAAGTATTTTTCCTTTCCCTTCTTCTTCACTTATTTTAATCCTGTTAACCTTATTTCATTGATTGTTTGGTAGTTGAAAGTGGAGGGGGTAGAAAAAATGCGAGCGTTACAAGGGAGGTTCTATTACTGTGCGTCTGGTCCCAACAATCACTCCATCCAACACACTTAAAGTGCAAAGCAAAGCAAAATTCCCTTGGTTAAATTAAAACATAATAAATTTAGATAATTGTTATATACCCTATCTGTGAAAAATAATGTGTATGTCTCATTTCTTATATATGTTGGACACCATTGTGAGAGGGAGTAATAAAACTGACTTAAGTTGATTGTTACCCAGTTGAGTGCCAGGGAACCCCAGCATTCACGTCACACTGCTAACTCTCCAAAGCCTCACAGGGCTGTCTTCCCCAAGGCTCTAACTCTCCTGGGAGGGGCTAGGTTTATTGCCTGGTGCCCTTTTTAGGGGAATGCCGACAGGGCCCGAGGCATTTTTGGAGCCACTGGGCTTATCTAGGCTTGTGCCTGCACCCACCTTCAAAATAAGGCCTTGTGCTGTACTCATCGGGTTAGTGGGACTTACAACAAATACCAATAAGGCTGACTAAACGGTTACCACTAGCAATAGGTATCTTCTTCACACATATTTTGTTAATGTTATAAAGATTTCCAACCTTCAGTTTGGTTATTTCTCATTCAGTAACCTTTTGTTAGGTTACAACAATAGTTGTTGACATTCTTTTTTTCTCATTCTTAATGAAAAAGTAGTTTGCCTGGCCTTATATACATCTTTTTTAAAGTTTACCTTTTAGTTAAAATGATTTTTCCCTTAGATTTTTATTTTAAAATAGAAAACTTACCTATCTTTGTTTTTGTTGCATTAACCTTGCTTCATATTCTATGATTCATTTTTAAAGTTTGCTGTAAAAGGTTTGTCATAGTTGCATAACAAATGCAGAAAATACCAATAGAATTAAATACTTATTAAATTATCAAAATAAAAAAATGTCACACTTAAAAATCAAAATAATTGGTGAACATTAATTCATTTTTTCACCTTATTCTTAATTAATGACCTTTGATTCTAATGATTTTTAAAGTTTAACATTTTTTAACATTTCAAAAAAAAAAAAAAAAAAAAAAAAAAGAAAAGAAAAGAAAAACAAATGAAATTTTCTGTCAGTATTTATCATCTGATTCATTAATAATATGAACTTTTATTTATAACTTTTAAGCTATTTTCAAAGCCAAAGTTTTTCAAACTTTCCACATATTTTTAGACTATGATTATTATGTTATGGGAAAATAAAAATATTCTTGATATTTTAATTATCTCCTTTTTTGCATTTCATCTTGTTCTAGCAAATTTTTTTATGTGTTATAATTATATGTTTATGGAAAGAAAAAAAATTTTTTTTCTTTCCTATTTGGTTAAAATATAAGCAGGGATGATATTTCATGTCATTTGTTGATTCTGAATAATGAAGGTAAATAACAGCAATCTATTCCTTTTAGATAACAAAGGATAAATGTATGAGTTGATAGAAATATTTTTAACTTTTAAGTAATGTGAAAATGATGAGGAAGTGGGGAGGAGGGGTCTTTCATATTAAAATGCACCCTTTATAGTAATTTTCACTTTGTAGACAATAAATCATACCACTTACAAATAAGAAACAGAAAATTCCAAATATAATTTTTCATTATTTTCTTGTTTAAATAAGGATTTTGTTATACACTAATTTCTGATGAAAGTAAAAATAAACTAAGAAATATATTGAGTAAGAGGGATTATTTACAATCAATGAGAAATTTCAGGCAACTGTATCTATGTAAGATTCACGTGAAAAAAAATTAATGTGTCCTTGTCAACGAATCCAAATAAAATACGTTATGCAAAGTGTTAATTACTTATGTTATCCAGTTTTTAAATTTCAATTTTCACATTAAAGTTTTCTATAATACTGAAAGGATGGTAAAAGTAGACCAGAGTTCTATATAAGTACATATAATTTAGCATTGCATCAAGCCAAACTTAATATCCATAAATTCAGGATTAATAAATATATACTCATAAGGCTAAAATTTATCAGCACTAAATGACTATGAGTACAATTTATCATTTCTGATAAGATTATTTATTCATCAGTTATGTTTGCATAGGATCAGTGTAGAAAAACTATTTTATATATATATATATATATATATATATATATATATATATATATATATATATATGATCGAATATAATAGACATTTTTTGTCAACATATTTTTTTGTTAATCCTTTTGAATTGCCATATTGATCCTATGATATTCGGCAGGAATTGGTTGATAAACCTTCCATAATTAGTTATTTCCCAAGTACTTTCTGCCTAACTTTGGCCATCATCAGAAGATTTAATACAAAAGTGATATAACTTTTGTATGTACATTACTACTTTGTAAGAAAGGGCGTTTACTTTTTGAATTTATTTCTATAAAAAAATAGCGTCAGTAGCTAAGACATTTAAGTACATTAGCACTGATTTCAAAATTAATTCTATTAAGTTTGGGTTGTATGTTCCCCGAGAATCTGTAGTTTTTGCTTGTTATTTTGTTGTTCTAATATTGTTTATATATATATATATATATATATATATATATATATATATAAAAACACACACTTAAAATAAATTCATAATTAACATGTGCAGATTCACATTAACAAAATTTGGAACAAAGAATAAACAAATGTAAACACCCTGTTGTCATAATTTCATTATACAATAGTGACATAAAGTTGCCAATAGCTTTGAATGCATGTTTAGGGAAAAAATGTCATCTAAACAGCTAATAAAGTCTAATGTTACCATAAATGGAATTCATCATTACTTTGTAGCAAGACCAGGTTTTGTGACTGATGTAAGTTACATTGTATTTTTTTTATAATAGAAAAAACAATTCTTATTAAATATATCATAAAATCTACATTATTTTGAATATTTCCTTTTGCTATAAAACAGATAAATTTGCTTACAAACGAAATGTAAAAGATTATTTAGATATATTGGAGGTGGGGATTATATAAAACTAAATTTTTCCAAATTTTAAAATTATAGTTTACAAAATTAAAATTTAAAATACAATAAGAATAACAGTGAAAAGTGCAAAAAAATAGCTCCAAGTGGCAATAGTGAAAAGTTAACGGCATAAAAAGTTTTAAAAACCTTAAAATGGGACAACCTTAATATACAAACAAAAATCTGTTATCAGAATATTAATGTATTATTTCTAAATAGTCTCAAAATATTTACAAAAATATCTTTAAGGCTTATTTTTAGACTGGTGATCATGTGTCTTAAAGCTATTGTCTGAAATATTAATCATTTCAAATGAATATTTTGTGAAACAAAAGCTTTAGTCAATTTAAGTATTTATACTTGAATATACAAATTAAGCATATGTGACCTACCTGAGAAGGCATGGCTTTTATAACATCTTCTATTGCTTCAATAGCAACATTATACCCACGAGGAATTCTACTTGTGACAGTGAATTTAGCTTTGTTATCAGCATAATTCCAAATACTGTCTTCTTGGACCCAAGCACTGAAAGAAGGAATAATATACAAATTTAACACAAAATAAATTTTATAAAACACAAACACTTAAATTCATAGAACAATGATTCTTCAAATATTTCAAGACAGACAGGCACATACACTTTTTGGTAATACAATTCTTACAATCTAAAGCTAATTGGAAAATTATAATTAATCAGTCATGTATTTTCTATCTTAATATTTGAAAGTTGCAGCATAAACACTGAATTTACATATTCAATTGAAAAAAAATAAAAATGGATGCAAACTTTTTCTTTTTTAAATTAAAAACTGGCTGCTAATGCAGTTTGGTTGAAGTGGGGTATCGAGAGCTTTCACATATACATATTAACATCATCTAGCTATAATGGTGAATGATAAATATTGAATAAAACAAGAAAAATTTATTTTACTTACTAATTTTCAGAACCAAAGAAAAAGACAAAGTGATGATTTTTCTTGCTTGTTGGCCTTTTCACCTCTGACATCGGTTCTATGATCTGGAAAAAAATGTTTTAATAGTAAAGTAAAGCTAACATTCTTATGCAAGTGAACAAATTAAGACCTTTTTTTAGTTAAATGTATCAAAGAAGCAATAAGTTAAAATTGCTTTGTATATAAATTAAAACAATTCATATCCTGTAAACCCGTCAATTAAATTTGGATACATCAATAAATTGCTTCATATGCATATCATTTTATATTGAAAATAAAAGACATCACTTAAGTATTTATCTTATGCACGAGTAGAATGCAACACAAGGTCATTTATTTTTCTTGCCCTACTAAGAAAAGCTGGCAACCGTAGTTGAGGGCAACCAGAAGGCTCCCTTTTCAATAGCTACAACACCGTGGCGTAGGGCAAGGCACTACTCCTTTCCTTGGATTTCTCCATTTTACCCTTGATATGTACCTTATATTGCTGAGTATTAAGCAAGGAAGTATCAAGTACCATTTTAAAAGTCTTTGGTATGACTGAACCCAGCTCTCCAGGACCACTCTACCCACTAGGTCAATGAGGCGTAACTTGGGAGAAAATGGTTTAAGTGTTTTAGCACTATGTGAAATGCAAACATGATTGGTTTGGTTAATTTCCAAAATGGTATATCAACTTCTTACAGGTTATTTAATTCCGAAATTAGATAAATTTGCAATGTTACATTGTAATCATAACAATATCTTCAACATTTCATTGCATTTTTTAAAAATTGAATTTGTCTAGAATCATTTGTTTGTCAATATGTGCTTTCAGATTTGCCTATCTAACGCCAACAATTTGTAGTTATATAGTTTCAAGTATTCCTATCAAACACTAATATAATCTTTGATAAAAAGTCATAGATTTAAGTAACTATTAACACATAATTTGCATTCACCTATATGGTATCAAGTTTTAAACAGATGAAATTAACCTATAGATGGGACTCTAACAGGTACTACCACTCAAAGAGGACCTGCAAGTCATGGCAATGAAGGGGTAAGTGACTGAGCTCCAGAACTGGAGTTTTACCACTGGATGCAATTTAGCATCATACTCATATGGAGAAGGAGACCTTATCACTTTGCAGAGGATACCTGACAGGGCAATCACAGTGAAAAATTATTTGACTGGTTCTAAAGTAACAATAACAAATTGATTCAAAATAAGGATTACGTTTACTTGAAAAGCCTTGTCTAAGGTTAAACCAAGTCTTAAAAAAAAAAAAAAAAAAAAAAAAAAAAGAACTTATGAAGTTGTAAAATTCAAGTTTACTTGAATATAAAATAGAGCGAGTATGAATATAAAAATGTATTTTAGATTCAAAGCAATTTATTGACCAGAATTTTAAAAAAAGTAATATAGATTCAATATTTGAAGTCTTTTTTGCACACAAAATAAAAATGTTAAAGAAAGTAACATTTCAAACATGGAAAGATTTTTTTCCCCACGATCTTTCTTAATGTCCACTTCATATCTTCATAATTGATTTAATGTTGGGTAAAAACAGTTTCTCAAGTATTATTACTTTTGAAATTTGATTAAATAAATAAATAAATAAATAAAAATAATAATAACAACAACAGTATCATTTTAAAACATTTGTGAAATCTGATATGTGGGGAAAACACTTTCGAAAAAAATTAATTTTTTTAGACTTTATATAGATTGAATCAAAACACTAAATTTTAAGATCTGCTCGAGAGTATCAGGTTTTGACTATTATATAATTTAAAAACTTAAGGATAATTTGTTTACACGCAACAAAGTTGGTAAACTTATTTACATAATTATAAACAGATTTTTTATTGTAATAAACAAAAATAAATTTTGCACGTGTTTAAGCCTAAGAGATAATTCATAGATCTAATCAGATTTTAGCAACTTAAAAATAAATAAAAGTGATTACTTTAGAGCTGCACTAAAAAGGGGGAGTAGGGGCACTACTAGGCAAATGAGAAAGGGGAAAAAGTTCAAGGTTTGAATGTAAAAATTTCAAGATCCTTGTTTTTAAATACAGGAAAATTTTTAATCAGTCAAAGTATTAAAATTTGCTTCGTTTCAAGAAGAAAAAATTCTAGAAGTTAAAAAAAAATCAAAACTACTATGTGATCATTAAACTTACTTTAATTTAAAACAAAAAAAACCCCAAACAAACACGAATACTTGTTTCAAGTTTAGTCAGTGAAAATTATGTGTAAGAACAAGGAAGTATATGTACCGCCGAAAATCTTACCAAAAATAATTTTTAAATTCGAGTACGAAAATCATAATTTGTATACAAGAGTTTTTGTTTTTTTTCCTAGATCTTAATTCTTTTTAAAGTATAACGAATATATATATATATATAAATAAACAGAAATATTTTATATCTTTCATTGATTAAAGATGCTGGCTAATTACCTTTTGTGTTGTGGTCGATTTGTTATTTAAATGATTTTAAACGGAAGGAAATTTTAGATAAAATTTCATATGGTTTTTAGATTAACTCTAATAACATAAGTATAGGAGGGAGAAACGGTTATCTCAAATTAAGAAATAAACAGTTGAACTATTAAAGGGGAAATATAAAAATTATTATGCACAATACGATTCGTAAAGTAGGGGGAAAAATCCCACAAAACATGGTATTTTTGAAAACGTGATTATTCTATCAAAACTGTAGATATTGGCGATTGATCAGATTCTATCCACAAATAACAATGGTTAACAATTAGTGCAGAAGAAAACGTTTAAAAACTGTAAAAAGGCCACAAAGAGTATAAAAAAAAAAAAAAAAAAGAAAGAAGCACGTACGAATAAATAATAAAAACGTGCTTCCATCTCCGCCTGTTTGCAGCGAATGGCGGGATTTGAAGCGTCGACTTACCCTAGCGGGCCAAGCACAGAAACCCTTCATTTTCGCCCTAAAATTTCAGGAAAGTAGGAAAAATAATTAGTGGGAATAATCGTAGATAACATAATAAATACTCTCAAATCCATACTGAGACGCGAAATTGAAATTTAGTTAATAGATAAAGCATTACACCTACCAAACCAGATCTCCCACCTTGAAGTTCGCCGCCATCTTTAAGCGATCACGTGATTGCATTGAACTCTGGGATACGGTATCTATTTTTCCACAGTGGGTGCTTTAATGGCGCCACATGTCCCTTTTTTTTATCCTTGTCCTCTTAAAATTATCCAACCAAATTGAAGACTGCTGCCGTCAATCCTTTAATCTCCCACATATTTGTTGTAACATCAATTTTCTTACATAAAGTTGAGAATCTCACTTATATTATGAAATAAGATACTAGCCTTTTTTTTTAATCTTTTAAAGTTGAATTTACTCAATTTGCCGAAGAAAAAGTCGAGTAAAAGGTTTTTTTAAATATGCATGCATTTTTCTTTTTTTAGTTCTACGTTTAACGGTTAAAAATATCACTTTCACTGTTAATTTAGGAGCTTAATTCAAAGAGAAGAGTTCTACATCTTTCACCAAAAATTAGTATATTATTTTTACTCATTAAAATATCAAAACGAAAAAGGCATTCCTAAAAAAACAAATGTTATTAATTGTACTTTGTATTTAATTATAAAATTTGACAATTATGATTTTTGCTGATTTACAAAATTTTGATCAACTTGAAAAATTGAAAAAAATTCCAGTTAATTGTAAAAAGATATTTAATATTTTTAATAAGTTATTCTGCTACAATTAATATCTATTTTATCATACAATTTTCCTACATCTTGTGAAAGCAATTGTAAAAAATATTTTTCTTGTACAAACATCAGAAAAAAATTAGCATAATTATCAAAATTAACTGTCAGTCATAGCTATGTTTCACCTTGATAGAACAAAAAGTAAAAATATGCTTGTATGGCTTCTTATAGAAAGAAAAAATCAACTTCATTACCAAACATTATTGAGTTAAATTACTTCAATAAAACATTTAAAAAAATTTGTTGCCTATTAGTTTTTACAAATCATGTATAATATTAAAACCTGAATTTTCAATTTTCAAGATTAAAACTGTTTAAATGATTATGGTACAAAATTTTCACTTAAAGAAATATTCATAGCATATTTATTTTTGAATACTTGATTTTTGTGTCAATTTATTTTTAAATAAGTAACAAAAATAGAGTTATGTATAAACAGGACACTAACAAAGGGGAGGGGTCACACACAACCCACTCCCTTACTCCCTGTGATATGGCAAATTAAAGTTAATGCCATGATGTATCAATACAGATGAATATAGAAAAATTTCTTGTCAATGATGAATTAAATGAAGTAACTCTAAAGTCATAAACATTTAACCAATGCTAACCCTACCACACTATTCACTTCTAAATTTGAAGTCATAAAAATCATCCAAGAGATCAATAAAAAAATGTAAAATGTCTTTGGTGACAGATTTGACATCACTTTCTCTGCCCTAAGAACCGAACCGTCATCTTAGAACGGCCCCCAACCCCAATAATATTATTATAATATTCTTCAACATTTCTGAAACAACAACCTTGTTATGACCCTTTTGTTTTATTGCTGAAAGATGAGTGGGCAATGAATTTTCAATCATTTTAAGGATAATGATAATTTAGGAAAAAAATGAAACATCTGTTTAAAAACTTTGCTGTTGGTAGGAACTCTATAAAAGGACACTGATAGATATTTGAGCTAAATTTCTCAATAGTTTTCTGTACTAATTTCTTAATCCTTACTCAGTAGTTGGCATCCCTAGTAGATATTTACTTAGTGGTGTATCTATGGAAAATAGTGCCTATGGTAAGCATTGAAATTCCCCCACACACACACCGTCTAAACACCTGACACCCTTTTTTTAAATAACTTTACCATAAAATCAGCTCAAAAATACAAATCAAGTTCATGAATATTTTAATTAACAAATTACTGAAAATTACAATAACACTTTCTTTGCTTTCACTGGTGCAAATTGCTCTATGATAAGGTCAAAGTCTATTTTTTTCAGGTTCTTCTCTTTCTACACTCAACAGAACAAGATCACAGAATCTACATTGACCCATGAAGGCCCTCAAATATGAAAGTATTAGCTTTAACAATGCTCTGAAATAAAGAAATGATACTTTTAAATTTCACAGATTTTGAAAAAAATCATTTATTACTTTTCTAGTTTATACAGATGAATTGTCCAACTGTCAGCACCTCCAAGTGGTGCATCCTTTCTATGGTACCAACTTTATGTGGTGCTCTCTTTATGTAGCTTCCAGGGTAGATGACATATCTGTTATATGATAAGATATGCGATTGTATTCATTAACAGTAATCACTATATCAGGGTATCTAATAAGAATTAAATTCACCACAAAAATCAATTTTCTGAAACTAAGGATATAAACATAGAATAATTGAAATAGATGAAAATCAAAGACTAAAACAAATAAAGGTCAATAGGACTGAATGAAAATATTAATATGAAAAAATACCGAATTGCAAAATTAAAATGATAAATTAACTACAAGGATGTTTTTTCCCATTTGCTTTCATCCTTTCACTATGGAGATAATGTTGTGGGGATGATGGCAATAAAGATGGAAATATTAAGAAAATCAAGGAGACTTGATTGTTAATCAAATATTCGTTAGCTACAAGGATGTTTTTTCACAGTTGCTTTCATCCTTTCTATATGGAGATAATGTTGTAAGGATGAGAGCAATAAAGATGGAAATATTAAGAAAATCAAGGAGACTTGATTGTTAATCAAATATTCGTTAGCTACAAGGATGTTTTTTCACAGTTGCTTTCATCCTTTCTATATGGAGATAATGTTGTAAGGATGAGAGCAATAAAGATGGAAATATTAAGAAAATCAAGGAGATTTTCTTTTTCAAAACCCCTGGACCTAAATTTCAATATGTGACTGTTTTATAAAATATACATTTTTTAGTGGACAAGTATTGAAATTTGAAATAGTTATTTATCCGAGCACTAAGAAATTCTAACATTGATTTTTAACAAGCTTTTAGAATATGTATACAAAAGTGAGATTGTCCAGATGGTAGAAGATGCTAAATTTTAACATTCAACCATGGATACAGGCATTTCAGACACACATACTTTTTGCCCTTGTTTTATTTTAAGGGAAAATAATTAACTTCATATAATTCAAAATGAAATAGTATCATACTAAATAAAATGTGAGTTTATTGTTTTCTAATTTCATTAATCTTGTATATATAACTTTTAATAGCTCATTTTTATTTATCAACTTTTTATTGTTTTATGTAAAAGACAAGTAGAACTAGTAAGAAAAAAGGTTTTCTCAAGTAATTTTATGTGAATGAAAATTTTAGAACCACTCACATTCAATGTTAAGTAAAAAGTAAAGTTGTCGACCGTAGTCAAGGGTGACCAGGAGCCTCCCTTTTCAATAGCTACTACACTGAGGAGTAAGAGAGGGCACTACTCCTTTCCCTGGATTGCTCCACTTTACCCTTGATACGAACCTTACATTGCTGAGCGTTAAGCAAGGAGGTATCAAGTACCATTTTAAAAGTCTTTCGTATGACTCGACCTGGGATTGAACCCACATCTCCCGGATCATTGGTGAACACTCTACCCACTTGGGCAATGAGTCAGTCCAAACATTCAATGTTAAAACAGTGTATAGATAAAAAGAAATAATAGAATTCATGATAGAAAAACAGAAATGTGTTTATATATATATATATATATATATATATATATATATAGGCACCACGTATATATATATATATATATATATATATATATATATATATATATATACATGGTGCACCACGTATATATATATATATACATGGTGCCTTCAATAAGTTTCCAGTCTTTTTTTGGTACAGGTCTGTGACAATTTTAAAAATTGTCACAGACCCTTGAAAATTCAGTATGCTATTGCTATACATCTTATGAGATGACTGACCAATTTTTATGATTTCAGGTTCAAATCAACAGCTACAGCAGCAATTGGTATACACCCAACTAAAACCTGATTGTCACAGCTGGTGAATTTCAAAAATGCAATCTGGACATAAGGAAGAACGATATGCAATAAAATTCTGTTTTAAACTTGGAAAAAATGCCACAGAAACGTATGGAATGCTTCAGACTGCTTTTCAACGATCTTGAATGAATCAAGCATCAGTTTTTGAGTGGCATAAGAAATTCAAGGAAGGCAGGCAGTCTGTGAGGGAGGATGAAAGGTGTGGGAGGAGTAAGGAAGTCAATACACCAGAGTTGATTGGCCAAATGGTTAAGGTTAGGGTTAGGGTTACTATGTTGAGGTTTTAAGGGAGTTCAGCAAGAGATTCCGTCGGAAGAGGCCAGTACTCAGCGGCATTTCCACCAGGACAATGCACCAGTCCACAACTCCATCCTTGTCACAGATTATTTGACCAAGATAGGCATCAAGATAGTCCTTCACCCTCCCTATAGTCCAGACCTTACTCCCTGTGACTTTTGGTTATTCCCTAAGCTCAGAAGCTGTCGTTATGAGACAATTGAGGAGATGAAAGAGGCTGTGACGGAAGTCACTTACACACTCACACAAGAGGACTTCCATGGGGCCTTCCAGAAGTTGTTGGAATGGTAGAACAAGTGCATTGCAGCCGGAGGAGATTACTTCAAAGGGGATAGAGTTTCATGAGTGTACTATCAATAAAAGTGCCCATACAAAAAAGTCTGGAAAATTATTTCATGATCCACGTATATATATATATGTATATTTAGGTAGCATTTCTTCATTAATGCAAATTTCATTTAACATAATAGACATTTTATGCCTACATATTTTCTTCTGGATCCATTCGAATTCCCTTATTATTTACAGAATTTACAGAATTACATTTAAAAGCAAACGCCATAATCTTCAACGGCAAAGACGTCCTTACACAGTAGTAATTTGCTAAAATAAAAGTTACATCACTTTTGTAATAGATTCTCCCCTGATGATGGCCCAAAGTCGGGCAGAAAGTACTAGGGATACATACAACTATGGACAATACCTAAATCAATTCCCCTCGAATACGATAAAAGTAATACGGGAATTCGAACGGATCCAGAAGAAAATATGTAGGCATAAAATGTCTATTATGTTTAATAAAATTTGCATTAACATATATATATATATATATATGTTGCGGAGCCAATAATAATGTCGACCCAGCAAATTATTTTTTGTTGTTCATGTGAGTGAATTGACAGCCGGAAGACAATGAAGAGAACAGAGGCAAGATAACAGTAATAACAAATGACTATTTTTCTTGTCGAAGGTTACAATTTATGGTTGTATTGACAATGGAAACAGTGTAGACAACTGGTAGAATAGTAACTGATAGTAGAGACCACAGGTGGTTGTCATTGATAATAGAGACAGCCGGTGGTTGTTGTTGTTGGTAGAGACAGCTGGTGGAGTAGTTATTGTTGGTAGAGACAGCTGTATGATCAATGTCCTGGTTGTGCAGTACTGTGGTTTAACCAGGGGTGTGTTGATGGGGTCTCAAGTGTTGATACTAGTCTGAGCAGTGAGTCATTCGTGGACTAGATACAGCAATGCTGGAACTGGTCTGCAGTTGGTGCTGGTAGCTTGGTTGCAGAGGATCGAACAAGTGGGCTTAAACTGCTGTGTCTTAGCTCTATGTAGGCAAGGAATGAACAAACAAATGAGTGACTAAGACTACCATATCTTGGCACTGTGGAGCTGAGGAACAAATAAACGAGTGATATGACCAACACTACCGTGCTTTAGCATTGCAGAGCCGAGGAATGAGTGTCATTGCTCAGACTGCCGTGTCTAAGCACTGCAAAGCCGAAGAATGAGCAAATGAGTGTTGTGGATAAGAATACCATGTCTTAGCACTGCAAAGTCAGGGAACAAGCCAGTGCCATAGTTAAGACTACCATGTCTTTGTACTGTGTAACCAAGGAATGGACAGGGAGACTGTGGCCAAGACTACCGTGCCTTAGCGCTATGTGAGCGAGAACAGACCAAAATGGTTAAGACCATATAGTTGTATTATCCTCTTCATGTTTGCCTCCAAGCCATCTGCTTCAACAAGTTCATGAGAAGTGTCAGAGATACTCCAACACTAGAGATGGAGACCTCTAATGGTCTTTAAAAGGACCTTTTTGCATATCTATGTAGGTGTAAGGCAAATACAACCACTAGATGTAGGATCATGCCTTGAGAGCTTCACTTATGAGTCCGGATTCTAAAGAATCGTACCAACGGGCAAGCCAATATTTGTTGCTGCCTCTCACTAGACAGGACTTCACACAAGATCAATGACCCAAAGGTCAATTAAAGTGGGGATTAGTAGTGGGGAAAGTCAGGCATGAACTGAGGCTCAAGCCCTGGTGACTATGATGCATCTAGACCACCTAAAGGTGGCCCAGCCAAAGCTAGAGGGGGAGCTTTATGGTGCTGCGACCTGCCTACAAACATAAACAGATCGAATTACTCGTTCACCCTAGAAAAATTACATCTGGGTACGGCCAAAAATGACAAAGCCCTTTTTCGACTCTAACTGGCCGTTACAGCTAAAAAAGGGATGAATTAACATTTATCAACATTTGCAAAACACTTCTGCCAGAAATAATTCTATAAAAATGGAAGTAATACTCATCACTAGCCTATACCAGGCTAAAGAAGTACTTATTTTCTATGTCCATTTTTTATAGAAGAACTTTGTATTTATGTGGCGCAGCAGAGGTGGTGTTCCCTTTCTTTCATATGAAAACGGCTTCGGCGGCAAAAAATTCAGAGGTCTACGCGGACGCTCTCAGGGGTGTAGTACCAAGGGGCTGCTGATATTCAGTGAAACAGGATCACCAGTTCCTTAACAAAATTTCTACACATGTGCAATCATCAGGGGTTGCTTGCAAGTGTAAAAGTTGCTTTTTAGAGTTTTAAAAGTTTTGTTTTTGTTTTTTTTTGGTTTTTATAACATCACAAAATTATGTAAACACAGTGCTGGCTAAAACTGAGATGCTGATGAATTTAAAAAAACAGACCGCTATCAACAGAAATAGAATATTATGAAAAAATATGTGTTGTAGAGGCTGATAAATATACCAGTCCCACAAACTTTTGAAATATAAGTGATAGACAACGAATTAGGCAAGAATGACAAAGCAAGAGTGTTACTTCGAAAGGCCAAATTTTATCATGACGAATCATATATCGGAATAGCATACGGCGAACAGTGGTGGTTGCTGGAGCAAGATCTAGTCACTGGTGCAGGACTGTGCAGCTGGTACAAGACTGGTTGTTGTTGGATAGGTGGTCGCTGGTGCAGGACTGGTAGTTGCTGGTGCAAGAAGGTGGTCGCTGGTTCAGGACTGGTAGCTGCAAGTGCAGGACTGCTAGTTGCTGGTGCAGGAAGGTGGACGCTGGTTCAGGACTGGTAGCTGCTGGTGCAGAACTGGTAGCTGCTGGCGCAGGAAGATGATCGCTGGTGCAGGAAGGTGGTCGCTGGTGCAGAACTGGTAGCTGCCGGCGCAGGACTGGTAGTTGCTGGTGCAAGAATGTGATCGCTACTACAGGAAGGTGGTCACTGGTGCAGGATTGGTAGCTGCTGGTGCAGGAAGGTGATCGCTGCTGCAGGAAGGTGGTCGTTAGTGCAGGAAGATGATTGCTAGGGCTGGTAGCTGCTTCTGCAGGGAAGTGGTCGCCGGTGCAAGAAGGTAGCTGCTGGTGCCGTCTCAGAGGGTATTAGGTTAGACTTTCAGAATTAGACCTGAAAAGGGCTGTTAGATTGAGAGGTTGGTTGTTGTATCTGCTGTATTGTGCAGTCTCAGGGGCTGTTTGAGTAGACTTTCTGAGTAATCCTGAAAAGGGCTTTAAGCTGAGAGGCTGGCAATGTTCCTGCGTCGTTTGCGGATGGTCGTATTCCTGCGTCGTCTGCTGGCTGGAATCAGACATCGGCTTTAGGGGAAACCTTGAGCAGTGCCTCGTGGACAGCTGCTGCTGATAAGTGACCAGGGGGAGAATTGGGTTTCTCCCACGCCCTTGGCTGACGTCCAGTTAAAACTGAGAATTTGTCACTGCCTCCCCTCAGACGGGACTTGACACTATGTCAATGATCCGAAGGCCGATTATAGTAGGGGTTGGGGGGTAGTCGTTGGTCATCGACCCACCTTGTGCAAGGTGGGCCTGATGAGCCTAGCTGGTCTTGGACCCAAATCTGGGTCCAGGCACGTATGCCTGATTATAGCTTAAACTGGACAGCAAAGTCCAGTGCTATAGAAGAGGGATAAGGGTGTCAATGATGCAACTCACACATCCGAAGGTGGCCCAGCCTAAGCTGGGGGCTTACGGCCTCAAGTCTGCTATTGATTCCATTGCCTGTCCGGTATGGATGCCAGACAGCGCGCCTCCACGTCCAGCCAAAACTGAGTATTTGTCACTACCTCCCACCAGACAGGACTCGACACAAGGTCAATGACCCAAAGATCGATTATAGTGGGGGTTAGGAGACGGGGAGATCGGGCACGAGCCGAGGCTCGAACCCTGCTGGTCTATGCTGATCATCGACCCACTTAGTGCAATGTGGGCCTGATGAGCCTAGCTGATCTTGGACCCAAATCTGGGTCCAGACACGATTATATCTTAAACTGGACAGCAAGGTCTAGTGCTATACAAGGGGACAAGGGTGTCAATGATGCAACCCACCTAACCGAAGGTGGCCCAGCCGAAATTGGGGGCCTTACGGCCTCAAATCTGCCATTGATTCCATTGCCTGTCCGGCACATATGTCAGACAGTGCGCAGAGAAGCCTCCGCGCAAGGCTGACGTCAAGCCAAAACCCGACCGTTTTGATACTGCTAATTTTATGTCTTCTGTGCATTACTACTCTATGTGGTCTAAGTAAAATGAGTTTGCTTATTGTTGCTAGATAATTGTGAGACACTTCATTCTACTTTGGCGATGTTTTTTTTATTACTATCTATTTTGTCCATTAGTTGAGGACTGTCCTTAGAAAGACAGGCTGAATTTAATAATTTAAAAAGGCGTTTATGAGTAGCCGGTTGACTACGATATATGGAATATTTAAAAAATGAAAAATTAAAAAATAATACCTATGAAAGGTCCGAAAGCGGTCGGGACAATTTTGATAAATTCATCCACCAAATCCAATCTGAAACCAAGAAACTTATCTGGAAACTTGAAAGGATCTTAAATGTGTCTTTATTATTTAATCAAACATGCTTAAGAGAAAGACTCCAACGACACACACACACACACACACACACACACACACACACATATATATATATATATATATATATATATATATATGTATGTATAATCATTAAAAACAAATTTCAAACATGAAAATATGTTTTATTCAGTTAATCCTTCTTTTATTTAAGAAATTTTTCATGTGGCAACAAAACTTAAATTAAAATGTTTTTAATTATATGTTTTAAAAATCCGGTTAAAATAGACATCAGAGTTTAAACTGAATGAAGCTCTATATAGGTGTATTCATATATAACCTTTTTTATTTAGTCCATTTTAAACTATTACAATGTTCAAAAGAACAGTTCAATTAGCATGTGATGCAAAAAATCATTACCTCCCTTGTCTGCCAAATAGTTCTGCTAATGACCACTATGTGACATGGTCAAACCTGTATATAAAAGAAGGACACACCAAAGTCAAATTCTCTTTTCAACTTTGACAAAGCCTTAAAACAGCCCTGACTCTGGTCCCTCAAGAATACGGGAGTATTCACCTCTAGCAAGCTCATGTCATATTGCACAAAATAGCATTGAACTGTACATTTCTCAACATAAGCTCTATGTACTGCAACCTTATATCTCATGTCATTCTTGTATTCATTCTATTAAGTTAGTTCAGACAATAAAATATGTCGATTCACCATGAATTGTTCTAGAATTTATTTTGCATGAGAAAATATTAAACCATACTATATTTTCTCCACTTAAAATAGTTTGAATTGTTTTCTTTCAATCTTTTAATGTAAGCATGAGTTATGGTACATAAATACTACTAATGTATTAATACAAACTTCAGTTGTTCAATATCACGTCTCCCACTACAGCAGCAATACAGAAAATACAGGATTTCTTTTCTTTCACATACCAGCAGTTGGTTTCATTTTGTTCTGTTCTGTTAGTATCTCTTTCTATTTTCATGGAGAGTTTTTCTTTAGTATTCAGATTATGTTTGATTACTTTGTTGGTTGCTTTTTTAGATTACTTGAAGCATATTTAGGAAAAGTATTTTTATCTTTAAAAAAAATTAGAATCTTGAAGAGACAAAAAAAAAAGAAACAAACTAATTTTCAACTATATACTTCTGTTGGAGGACTAAACATTTTGGTTCCCGTTTTGGAAAGCTATATACAGAGCTTCAAAGTATCTCGTGATGTTTTGATCATGTCACATTTTGAGAAGCGAGTTCTATATTCTATACCTTTTTGGTACCGGACACCGACCGGAAAGGGACCTGTTTTTCGTCTCCACTTTTATGACCAGCAAATGCGTGCAAATTG
Source organism: Sepioteuthis lessoniana (assembly GCA_963585895.1). Taxonomy (NCBI): domain Eukaryota; kingdom Metazoa; phylum Mollusca; class Cephalopoda; order Myopsida; family Loliginidae; genus Sepioteuthis; species Sepioteuthis lessoniana. The sequence continues at coordinate 25,448 of CAUZXS010004150.1, forward strand.
TTTTGCACTAGAAAAATGTAAGTTTATGTAACATTTTTACACTTTGGGATAGTATGTCATGTTTCTTCATTATGAATATAAAATGTACATCGTTGTAGTTTAAATGGACTTTGTTTTTCCTCACCGAAATATAAACCTTAGATAGACTAATGCATTATAGAATAAGGCTGGTGGTTGTCTCAATGAATACTATACATGCCATCAAATCCTTATACCTTCGTTTTCACTTGTGACGAAGTAAATATAGTTTCATTTATATTTACATATATCGACATTTTAAGACAGATCATAATACATTGGATTGTTGTAGATACATTTTATTTACACAATTCTGGAAAATGACCGTGTGGTGTTAAAAAGTATATATATATATATATATATACCGAGCTTGGGAAACTGCCTGTCGCGTGTGTGCTACGGCCCTGCGACCGGACCCACCTAAAAAACGGCCTTGTGCCATATTCGTACGTTGGTGGGGCGTATGATAAATACAGCACGTCCCTTTTTGGGGGAGCGGTGCATTCTGTCCAGTTGGTGGGGCGCAATCGACCGGCCGTGTCACGTGCTGCGCGGTTCGTTCGGATGTGTCCCACCACTGGATATACCTCTGGCCTCAGGGGGCCATCCCCCCAGGCTTTAACCCTCCTCGGAGGGGTTATATTTATTGCCTGGCGCCTGAGGTACCCCGAGAAGGGGGAAGCTGACGGAGCCCGAGGCATTTTTAGAACTGCCTGTCGCGTGTGGGATGTGGCCCTGCGACCGGACCCACCTAAAAACGGCCTTGTGCCATATTCGTACGCTGGTGAGGTGTATAATAAATACAAAATACAGCAGCGCGTCCCTTTTTTGCGAGCCGTGTATTTTCCCAGTTGGTGGTACACGCTTTGGCCGGGCGTGGTGCGTGCTGCACGGTTTGGTCGGGTGTGTCTCATCACTGGATATACCTTGGGCTTCAGGGCGCCGTCCCACCAGGCTTTAACAATCCTCGGGGGAATTAGGGTTATCGCCTGGCGCCTGAGGCGCCCCGGAAAAGGGAATGCCGACGGGGCCCGAGGCATTTTTGGAACTGCCGGACATGTCTGGGCGATGGCCCGGCGACCGGACCCACCTTAAAAACGGCCTTGTGCCATACTCGTACCCTGGTGGGGCGTATGACAAATACAGTGCGTCCCTTTTTTCTTACAACGCACTCCGGAGTCCGTTCTGGACTTTGGTTCAGAGCAAGGCTCCAAAAAGGAACAATGGCAGACTTGAGGCCGCAAGGCCCCCAACTTTGGCTGGGCTACCTCCGGGTGCGCGAGCTGCAACATTGACTCCTTGCACCCTATGTATGGCACTAGACCTTGCTGTCTAGTTAAAGCCATAACCCGGCATAAGTGCCTGCACCCACATCTTGGTGCGTGAAACTACTGGGCTCATCTGGCTCACATTGCACCAAGTGAGCCGATGAGCAACATAGACCAGCAGGTTTCGAGTCACGGGTTAGTTCCCGAACTTCCCCTCCTCTTTACCCCCACTTTAATCGGCCTTTGGGCTTTTGACCTTGTGTCAAGCCTTGTCTGGTGGGAGACATTGGCAAATATCCAGCGCGTTCCCTTTTTTTCTTACAACGCACTCCGGAGTCCGTTCTTGACTTTGGTTCAGAGCAAGGCTCCAAAAAGGAACAATAGTAGACTTGAGGCCGTAAGGCTCCCAGTTTCGGCTGGGCTACCTCCGAGTGGGTGAGCTGCAACATTGACTCCTTTGTAACCTATGTATAGCACTAGACCCTGCTGTCTAGTTCAAGCCATAACCCGGCATACGTACCCGGACCTACATTTGGGTTCGTGAAACTACTTGACTCATCAGGCTCATATTGCACTAAGTGAGCCGATGAGCAACATAGAACAGCAGGGTTCGAGTCCCGGCTCGTTCCCGACCTTCCCCTCCCCTTTTTTCCCCACTTGTAATCGGCCTTGTGTCAAGCCTTGTCTGGTGGGAGACATTGGCAAATAGCCAGCGCGTTCCTTTTTTTTCCAACGAAGCTCTTAAGGCTGAGTCCCACATTTCATGGTCGCATTCGCCTTGCTTCAAGCCTGAATCCCACACGTGGTTGCATTCGCCTTTCCATCACATAGATATGCAAAAAGGTCCTTTTAAGGACCATTAGAGGTCACCTTCTGCGGGTTGGAGTATCTTTGACGGTCCTTACAAACTCGTCGAGGCAGACGGCCCGGAGGCAAACACGAAGAGGACTCTAAGACCATCCGGTCTTAACCATTGGGTCGGTTCCGTTGTCAGTTCGTTCGTTTGGCTGCGCAACGCTAAAGGCACGGGTTAGCCTTTAGCTACCGCTTCCCCATCTGCGCAGCGCTAAGATACCGCCAATCTTAGCCGCGGCCTCCTGGCCTGTTTGCTCAATACCGCACAGCTTTGGCACGGCAAAGCCATAACTACCGTCTCTGATACGTCCGCACAGCTTTGGCACGGCAAAGCCATAGCTACCGTCTCCAATACGTCCGCACTGCTAGGGGCACGACAAAGCCCTAGCTTCACCGATCCGCTCGCTCGACTTCGTATGTACTAAGGCCTGGCAAACCTTAGCCACGGTTTCCCTGTCTGTTCACTTGGTCCGTAGTACTAAGACACGGTTAAGTCTTAGTCACCACGCTCGCTCGACTCTACGTGACCAAGCTGCCAACACTGACTTCAACCACGACGCTCCAGTAATGCAGCATCCAGTCCACGTACGACTCACTGTACGGACTAACCTAGCATTGCAGTATCTAGCCCACGTACGATTCGCTGTACGGGCTAGCAATCACATCGACACTTCCCGGTTAATCCAACGCGCTGTCAAAACTGGGACATCGATTTACCAACCTTGACCAACATCAGCTACCTGCAACAATAGTTCAGCTGCACATCTACGACTCGACCAACGTCAGCTACCCGCATCGAACTTCCAGCTTCACCTATCTCCGACTCGACCATACCAGCTACCGACACCAACCATCTAGCTGAAGACACAACAACTACCATGAACTTTACATATGTACTTGTAAATGCCGCAATAAATTGTCATCTTTGTTATATTGTTACCTCGCCTTTGTTTCCTTCATTGTCTTTTGGCTGTCATTACTTGCACGCTTAACTTAAATCATTTGCAGGGTCGACGTGTTTATCGGCTCCGCCACACTCCAAAGAAAAAACATGGTGATCGTGGAAATGAGGATATTTGAGGAGAAATAGCAAAGAACTGTCCCTGTGTCTCAGGCTTAACAAAGTTCTTGGACAACATGGAGGGCTGTTGAACCTCAGAGACTTTCATGGAATACCTTGATGCCAATGGAACCTCTAGCGATATCATTTCTTCTACGGTTTACCAATGATCTCCAACTAGATGCTACAAATTTCAAGCTGTGGAAGTATATGGACTCTGATGTGTCCAGATCAGACCAAGTCTTCATTTTCACAAGGAAGGGGAATGTCCAGTAAAGAAGATTAACGTTCGTTATGAGCGTCTGCAATTTGAAGTGGAAAAATAATAAACAACGATTTAATCCCTATACACAAAATTTAATAATTTTGTTAGGGTAACCTGCAAGCAATACGTATATAAAATTCTTTGGGCTCCCAGTCCATTTATGGTATGGTGAAAGTCCGCAAGAAAAGTGCGTGTGTACACGTGTTTGGCCTGTCAGTTCAGGAAGCAAGGTAACAGTGATCAGCCCATTCTGTGTTAACTTCTTGGCAGCTACTGATTAAAGAGAGAGAATTACCCTTTTTCCTCGCAGAATCCTTCCGCTGGTGGATTTGATTGGTTCAATTCAACCAATTTACTTCTACGAGGGAATTCGTCCGCCAGTGAAAAATACATCTAATCACTGCTGCAGTCCTCAGTAGGCGACCAAGTGAAAGAACGTTAACATGAAGCTGTTGATTGGAACAAGTGACAGGAAGATGTCAGTAGACATCTCTCTACTTCTCAGCGCACGTCATTCAAGCCAATAAACGCTCTGCCATTGTGGTATGATCCGATTCTAAGAAATGTGTTCTTCTGATGAAATTGACTGTCTTTTGGAAGGAGAACACGGAGGAGGCAGACAAGCGGAAGGCTAACTGGTATGAATTTCTTCGAGCTGACTGCATGGAGAGGGGTTGAGTGTGCATGTTACATGTTACCAATTGAGGCCAGATGCCGTGGTTTCCTAGGACGTTCAACTTCTATCTTTCTATTCAAAATAAGCATGGTTTGATGAGCCCTTAATGAGACCTTAAAACAAATACAGGCTGCAGCTCAACAAACTTCGAGCTGGATGTAATCGATAGGTGGATGCCAATACAAGTTTTGAATTTCGCATGAGTGATCTGCTGAATTATTTGTACGAGACTGTCGAGAAGTGACAGGAAGATGTCAGTAGACATCTCTCTACTTCTCAGCGCACGTCATTCAAGCCAATAAACGCTCTGCCATTGTGGTATGATCCGATTCTAAGAAATGTGTTCTTCTGATGAAATTGACTGTCTTTTGGAAGGAGAACACGGAGGAGGCAGACAAGCGGAAGGCTAACTGGTATGAATTTCTTCGAGCTGACTGCATGGAGAGGGGTTGAGTGTGCATGTTACATGTTACCAATTGAGGCCAGATGCCGTGGTTTCCTAGGACGTTCAACTTCTATCTTTCTATTCAAAATAAGCATGGTTTGATGAGCCCTTAATGAGACCTTAAAACAAATACAGGCTGCAGCTCAACAAACTTCGAGCTGGATGTAATCGATAGGTGGATGCCAATACAAGTTTTGAATTTCGCATGAGTGATCTGCTGAATTATTTGTACGAGACTGTCGAGAGATATTTGTATTTGGAATGGGATAAAATTTCGCGGACGCTCCCGGGTGAAGGTGATAGAATGCGAAGATGATAATCTCACGAGAAGATGACGTTAAACTTCAACGAAAATAAGACGTTATTTAATCAATGCTACATCATTAACAGAAATGTGAGACTAGGAGATGCACGAAACTAAAATAAAATAATACCCTTTCCGGTGGCCAAAAGCAGCCAGTGGAACTAGGTGTATCGATACCATGTTAGCCATCGGAAACTGCCAGCTACTCAAATCTAAAATCCACGTTGAAAAATGCAGTCACCCGCCACGTCAAACTAACAGAAACGAGAGCTCCAATAACGTTACCCTTAAGTGACGAATAAATTGTTATTGTTAACACGAGGACTATTTTTCGGGATAAATTAATTCTGCCGGCCGTCTCGGAGAACAGTTATTAACAACATGGTAAAATATATGGCAATTAAGAGCTCCTCTTGGTAGTACAATGAAATATTTCATTGTTGCTTCCATTTAAAAGAGAGATTTCCTATTTTTGACAACACGGATTTTCCTTCACTCAGACCATTTAATACACTGCTCCTTCCTATTATATAAAGGCAGTCACCGACCAGAAAAAAAGTGCTACGTAGCCATGGAGCCTTGAAACAAGGTGTAGTGTGACTTTTGGACGACCTGGTCGACTCATTTGACTCTTCCTTCGTGTCGGCTGAACTTTCACGCTTGCTCAACCGTGGCTTTATCCAGCTAGGTCGATGAAAAGTTCTGGCTGTTTGTGATCCTGTGGCAGGAGCAATATCACCCCGAAATAATGATGATGATAATACTAAACAGAAAACACTAAGTGAAAGAGAGGCATCTTTGAATAACTAAGAAGTTGATATGCCATAATAAACTTTGAAATATTAATGTTACAGGTTTTATTTAGAAAACGAAATACAATCTTTTGTAAACGTACAAAATATATCAGATTATTAATAGAAAATAGAATGAAGAATGTCTTGATCTAAAGGTTAATTTTACTGATTAGCAAGACAACATGAATCTATGTAAAGTTTACTAAAATTGCTCAGATCTATTAAGAGATCAGCTTAGAACAATGACAATACGGTCAGGGTACCGAAAGATGTAACGAATGTAAAGTTTTTGTATTTTAGAAGTGTGTCGGGAAATGGGTCGACCCCGTTCCTAATAAAAAAGAGAAAAAGGGCGGTTAAGTCGAGTTGGGTTGGAGACAGTCGGAGAGTTGAGTTGGAGACTCGAAGAAGAGAAAAAGTTGTCATTTCCACTCTAAAAACATTACCATTATCTCTTCCACTTCCCGAAAAGAAGTAATACGGCAAGCAGTTTTAAATACATCAAAAAGCCACCGCTGTAAAAACTAAAAGTCAACGCTTAGAACGGAATTTTCATTAGAAACATTTCACAAAACCAGCGTGAAAGCGTTCCTTTCTTGGCAAAAATGTTGTCCTTTTTCAGACCTTTTTTCACTTAGGGTGGCCTAGAGGGCAGGATCAAACTGTAGTACCTGTTCCACGGATATTTTGCATTGAGATCACTGTTATATCAGCGCATGTTTGCAAGGAAAGAAATAAATACGGTTGCACAAAGAACACGAAAGCACGTAAAAATTTTAACAATTGTATTGGAAACAAATGAGTAAAAAGTCCAAAGAGATGGGTTTGTAAAAACGTGTTTATATGGAATTAAAAAGTAGGAAAAAGTATCCTATGCTTAATAGTGGTAGGATTGTTGGACTTACGCGTACGCGGTTAATCAGATTTACGGGTGCGGAGAGGAGAGGGGTGTTCGGTGATTTACGGGTTAGTCGCTTCCTTCAAAGCAGAGAAGAGGAAAGTTAATGTGGGTGATGTGTGGTTTCGAGTTTTGCCTTTGTTTCTGTCTCTATCACTCACTCTCTCTCTCTCTCTCTCTCTCTCTCTCTCTCTCAGTTGGAGTTTTGGTCTGCGGGTGTCTTTTGCCTTCTTTTGATCTAGCTCTGTTGTCGAGAAATTTGTCTTTTATATAGTTTTTCTTTTCTGGTCGGATCAGATTGGGTTTTCTTTTTTTTTTTTTTACCGCGAAGGTCACGGATTGGCCGAAAAATTACTTTTAATTATTTTTATTTTTGACAAATTTCATTGACATTTCACTATACGCGGATCTTATGCGCAGAAAGCCCTTTTTTTCCATTTTGAAGAAAGTCTCAGCATCGATTACATCCGGTGAAGGCTCTCGTGGCCGTCAGTTGCAATCGTTATTTTGTGTAAATTAGAAAAGATCTCTTTCGGTCATATAACATCACCCTAGCGCCTCGCTGAGCGATATGCTCACAGCGATCCCTCCTTTGTGATTGATCAAGCTATTTGTAGTCGTTCCGGCTGAGACCTCATCTTTTGTGATTGACACTCGCCACTGGAACGCTTCAGCTGCGATCCCAGAACTTGAAGTTGATCCTCGAAAGTATTTGCTCCCCGACTCTGCCCTGTTTAGGGAAGGAGGTTGTAGAAATTTTGTTAAGGAACTGGTGATCCTGTTTCACCGAACACCAACAGCCCCTTGGGGTCACGTGGCGTCCATCATAAAAAAGAGCTCCACTGGAGATTCTCTCTCTATTTTCCACACCCACCGCTGTTAGCAGGAGGTCCATTCGTAGCAGCCTTTGACGGCATACGTAGTTGGTACCTTCCACCAGCCAGGACCCAAGAGCGACGAACGCACGTGCTGAGTTAAAAGGAACAGGACACACAGACAGTTAAGTTCCAGCAGGCATTTTATCTGCAAACCTTCACAAAACCTTACAACCTTACAACCTTCACATAACCTACCTAACCTTATCTTACACCTTTGCCTTATAACTTTACCTTATAACAACCTTACAACTAAACCTTACAAACCTTACAAAACCCTACCATCGATCGGAATCTTGAACTCTTTTTTTAACACTTACACATTCTTTGTTTGTTCCATGTGGCGTAAAACCCTGTTTATTGTTGTTGTTGTTGTATATAAATTTTGTTGCACTAAAAGTCGTTCGTCTCCTTTCTTCAAAAGCTGTCACCCAAATCTCTACTGCTGTTGAAGTACGGTTTATTCTTTTACAAAATGTAGGAATAAACCGGGCTTTTCGGGACTTATAAAAAATCCCCATAAGGTCTCCAGTTTTGAGTTGGAGTATCTCCGGTGATTCCCCCCGGAATCGTCGAAGCAGACGGCCAGAAAGCAAACACGAAGCAAACGACTAGGAAGCAGGACCCCCCCCGATTCTAGCGGTCCACCTGAACCGAGCGCGGCCCTGTTAAAAGAAGGAACATACCGGTCTCCTCACCTTTGTTCCAACTCGCCGGTTGCTAGGACATCCCTGTCGCTAGTGGTGTCTGTCCCGCTAATTGCCCGTTCCTGCCGTCCTTACCGCGACTTTGTCTGCCTACCGTTTGCCTGTTTCCGACACCAGTTCTATTCTGCCATCTCCCGCTAATTGAAGACCGTTCGACTCGAGTACTCAGAAGATACGCGATAAACTATCCTTGTTAGGGCAAAAACCGTGTCTTTTGCGAACTACAAGTTTATTTGTTTTCAGTTGTTTTGGTTCTGGCTTAGCTCTTGCAGACAGTTCCCGTCTCTTGACCTCGAATCCGATCAGCCCACAGTACAGCGACCAAACCGACGACCCTGCAGACATCTAGCGACCACACCGACGACCCTGCCTATGACCAGCCTACTGCCGACGACCAGTACCAAACCAGTAATCGACCAGCCTTCCGTTGATCACTTTCCAGCACCGGTCAGTAAATTTGCGTCCGTTTTCTTGTTATAGTGTTACTCTTGCTTTTATCTCTTCATTGTCTTGACTGTTCACATTAATTCACGTTTGTAAACCAAGTAGGGTCGACATCCTTATCGGCCCTGCTACAAAGCGACGTCAGAGATTGGAACAAAGCATCCACTAACATGTGCTGTTGATATAAGTACGAGGAAGCGAATTACTTCATCCAATAGCTAAGACTATTATAGTTACTATAATTAGTGCCACTGAAAACGGAAACGTCGAAAAAGCTACGGTAATCCAAAAGGGTTCAAACAAAGCCATTTCTCTCCTTTAACGAAATTACACAATTTATTTTTTTGTTGTTGATTATCATTCATATACAAGAGACATTCAACTTTTTGCCAAGAATATTTTATTTATTTTATGTATTGTTGATGTTATATATATATATATATATATATATATAAACTTTTGTCCCTCTAAAATCAAATCGACTGGGTCATATTTATTTTCTGTTAACCCAATTCTCACCCAACAAGCTTACAGGTGGACCAACAGAGAACTTTCAGAATTCTACGGCCCGATAACTACTTGCCAGGATCAAAAATCACTGCATGGCTGCTGAGTGAAATCGAATCGACATTTTAAACCGAAGACATATTGTACCATACAGAACCAACAACCGGCCCAGTAGGGTTAGGATACGGTGTTACATGGACGCCTTGACCAGAGATCGCGTTACAATTGACACCGTGCCAGAGGATTGGCGTTACAATCCTGTTATCGCAGTCGATCCAGCTAAGAACGTCGAACATTCGACCCTGCTCATGATCCCGTTTAACTGCGGTCGAAACAGTCGGATGGCGAAACACTTTCAATTCCGCTCATAGCGATCCTGTCAGCCGCGGTTGTTTCTACCTGGAAATTAATCATGTACAAGCTCACGACCGAAGCGCATACGTGCTTTTTGCTTGCAGCGATCCCGTTTATTAGCGGTCGACCAATACATGGAAGCGAACATAAACTAGACTCGCTGCCAAACTCTGCAGACTCCGTTCAAGCTTATAACTAAACTCAACCTCCGCCGACTACGTTCCAGCTAGGGCGCGCTCTTGGCGAACGCCCCGGGGCCTGTTCTGGACTTCGGTCCGGAGCGTGGCCCTGGAAAAGGAACAATGGCAGACTTGGGGCCTTTAATTAGGCACCTAGTTTCGACTAGGCTACCTTCGGGTGGGCGAGCTGCATTTTTGTCTCCTTTGTCCCCCTTGGACGGCACTAGACCATGCGTCTAGTTTAAGCCGCAAACTGGCATACGTGCCCGGACCCACATTTGGGTTCGTGAAACTGCTTGCCTCATCAGGCTCACATTGCACTAAGTGAGCCGATGAGCAGCACAGACAAGCAGGGTTCGAGTCTCGGCTCGTTCCCGACCTTCCCCTCCCCTTTATCCCCACTTTAATCGGCCTTCGGGCTTTTGACCTTGTGTCAAGTCGTGTCTGGTGGGAGGCAGCGACAAATACTCGACTACGTTCCAGCTGTCTGCCGCTGCTCCTGCCGACCACTGACGAGGCTCCAGCCAGTAGCCGAACCGGTTTTCTCCACCAACCCAGTTCCCGCCGACCGCTAACGACGCACCAACCCGCAGCCGTTCATGTATGACAGCTGAAGCTGTTACTGTTGACCCAGTCATCCGCGGCCCACATGACCACGGTATAGAAACTGTCCTTATTAGGGCAAGCATAATAGAAAGTTTTATCTTTACACTGTGAACCTTTTGTTCCAGTCCTGAGACGTCCCTGACCTGCCTGCCCTACCTGACAGCCTTTGTTCCAAAGCCTCGGCGTCTGATAATAACACCACCTAGACTACACGGTTATTGTGCACTAGCACTCCAGTCAACGTGTGACGACTTGCTTGGATTATCGTCAGCACACTGAGGCAACGTCGACTTACCCCCGGTAAACCAAGGACTGCATAAACTGAGACATCGATAGCTTCCATAGCATACGAGTCCACATCTTCGACTGACCCCAGCTTCACATACGACCTATACTAAGACTAAGATCTTCTAGACTCGCTGTCGCAAACAATCTTTAGACTACCGAGTGTATACCTTTCAATCAAACTGACTTTCAACACCGATGAGATGCAGCTATCGCGATTCCACACCCACGTAAGCCTTTCGTGTACAATTCGCCCAATAAATGCCAGATATTTAAATCTTACCCTCTTGTCCTTGTCATTTGTCAAGTCCATTGTCAAACACGTAATTAACGAACGCTTGCGGGACTGATGTCTTCACATATCACCGGTTTCCGCATCAGTATCATCCCTGATTAACGGTTGATGAGGACAGGGTATAGCACGTGTAACCGCATGTCATATGTAGAAAAAATACATTATATATATATATATATATAATGTATCATATATGTATATATATATATAATGTATTATATATATATATATATAATGTATTATATATATATATATATATATATGTGTGTGTGTGTGTGTGTGTGTGTGTGTGTGTGTGCGTGTGTTATAGTAAAAATGAGTAAATCTGGATTTTTGAAGAATGAAAATCAGTGTTATATATTATCCATTATAGCCACCTTGGCTTTTTTTATAAATATATTCTGAGAGGGGATTTCTTTAAAATAAAATTCTGTTGATGTCTCTATACAGCCCTTCTGTCTCCTGCTTTTTGTATATTCTTATTTTATTTTTTGTATGTATGTCTCCTCACCTATCCAACCTTTTGATCGACACAGAAAAGCATCAAGTGTCACTCATTTCCCAGTCTTTTCATCTTCCTACTTTCGTACCTTTTATTACCCTATATCTTCTCTCTTACAAACAGCTACTACTGCCACAAAAACTAAATATGAGGTGAGATACCCAAAAACTAAAAAAAATATGATGTTTTATAACTAATGATATTCATTATTTACATAATATTTCTCTCATGAACTTATTTACAAATTATTAATTTGTTTAATGATGTTATATTCAACTATATTCAATTATCGTCGGAACATGGTGTTAAATATGTTTTATTGTTTCTATATATTTTATTTGTCATATGTGTGTAATATCAGGTCTGATCTATATTTTTATAACTTTGGTTGCATCTAAGTCCTTTTAGGACTCTGAAAAACGGATTAGGGGTATTTTGTAAAGAGGGTGAATTTTCTTTTATGTATTTTGTTTATTTTTTGTTTGTAATAATGTATATTTATCTTAAATTTGTTCTAAACGTTTATGACTTTGGTTTCATTGGTATCTTCCGAGAACTTTGAAAACGGAATTGGAGAGTTTTATGTTGGGGGTAGAGTTTTTTCCTATTAAGTCTTTATCAGATGATGTGCTTGGGCTCAAACATGGTCTTGTGACTATATATATTTAAAATATTCAACATATGCTAAATCAGTATCATATGCAAAATTTACCGAATTACTTCGAGCTTGTAACAAGTGGGTACAAAAATAAGGTAGTGGAGTTTACTAAGCCTCGACTATAGTAGAAAACCGAGATAGCAGTGGGCCGAGGCTTAGAAAGGGAGGGGAGAGAAAGAAAAGTAGATAAAAGGGTATAGAAACCAGGGGAGGGGAGTTGTTACTACTCTACCCTTAACCTGCAAAAATAAGTGGCAACTATATTTCTTGAGGCAAAACAACTTTTTTCCCGCAATAAAGAATTTACTTCCAAAGAAATAAATCTTACAAAACATTTCTATGACCTCAATTGCATATATTTCGCTCTGCTGGTAGAGTTAAAAGACTTATTCGCCGTTGAACCGTAACGAAGCATGGAATAATATGAAACAATTTATCAACGAAATACCTGATTCAAAGTTCTTTTTTTTCTTTTTTCTTGTTCGTTTTAAACTACAGATAGTCTGCCTTCAGCAGGGAAAAACACTCTACTATCTGGTGTTGATTATTTCTTTTTCTCTGTAGCTTGTCTTGATAATTCTGTCCGCTGGTTCTCAGAGGAATTAAAATTTTGTGTTAAATTTCTTCCATGGTCCTTCTGAAAAATGTCGTCCGAAACCTATTATCTCAGAGTAAGCTGTGGTGTGCAACCCATTTTTTTTTTCTGCGGAGAGACTAGCCACCCTTAGTATCTCTACAACTTTTACTCTGTTTCTTTGGGACAGGCAAGTCTAATGGAAAGCATCTCTAGATTTTCGACCCGGCTCAACGTCCAAGCCTTAAGCTTGTCGTGACCTGCTCACAAACAAAAATAAATCGGATTACTCGCTTCGCCCTAGAAAAATTACATCCGGCTACGACCGGAAATGACGAAGCCCTTTTTACGATCCTGACCTGCGATTACAGCTACGAAAAGGGAATAAATTACATCTAACAACATTTACAGAACACGTCTGTCAAAAGTAACTCGATCGAAATAAAGTGGATTATCTTTCGAAGCCTATCCCTAGCTAAAGAAGAATTGTACTTCCACTCCTATTTTGAAAAAGATGAACGTTACGCATAGGCAGACCTGTTAGACTGTCGCTGCTAATGCTGGATATCAACAAGCCTTTTTTCCATTGTCAACAGCGCGCTTTTCTAGCGAAGTTCATTCAAGGCTGAATCCTACACCTCGTAATCGCATTCGCCTTACCTCCCAGGCTGAGTCCCGCTTCTCGTGGTCGAATTCGCCTTACTTCCCAGGTTGAATCCCACTCTTGGTCGCATTCGCCTTTCCACCACTTAGATATGCAAAAAGGTCCTTTTAAGGACTACTAGAGGTCTTCTTCTGCGGGTTGGAGTATCTCTGACGGTCCTTACAGACTCGTCGAACCAGACGGCCAGGTAGCACACACGAAGAGGACTCTAAGACCACCCGGTCTTAACCATTCGGTCGGTTCCGTTGTCCGTTCCTCCGTTTTCACGACTGCGCAGCGTTAAAGCACGTCCGTTCGAGTGCCTTAGCATAGCAAAGGAACGACCATTTTGGTACATACCAACCTCGACGTCGACCAGCATCAGCAACCCGAACCAAACGTCCAGCTGCACCTATCTACTACTCAACCAACATTAGCTACCTGCAACGATCATCCAGCCGCTCACATCTATGACTCGACCAACATAGGATACCCGAACCAATTGTCTAGCAGCTTCTCTTCGACCTCAACCATACCAGCTACCGACACCAACCAACTAATCAAAGACATAACTACCGCGAACTTTACGCCCTTGTAAATGCGACAATAAATTGTCACTTTTGTTATATTTGTTACCTCGCCTTTGTTTCCTTCCTTGTCTTTTGGCTGTCATTACTCATACGCTTAACCTTATAAATCATTTGCGGGGTCGACGTGCTTATCGGCTCCGCAACAAGCTGGATTGTCGAAATGCAGCTTGGCAAACTGATCACTTGACGCGTTCTAGACCGCTTCCGGACTAAACCAAATTGACTGAAGAAAAAAAAAAAAAAAAGAAAAAGGGCTGACTGGCTCTGACTACTCGCTTTTATACCCACAAAGGGACTGTGACGGTTTAATTTTGAAATAAGTTCATAGCATTCGAGCAATTATTAACTGCCGAATTTACAAATTCCAAAAATATATATGAGTAAGTTGGCCGACCGTAGTCGAGGGTGACCCAATGGTTCACTTTTCAATAACTAGTACACCGAAGTTTGGGAGAGGGCGCTATTCCTTTCCTGGATTGCTTCACTTACCTTTGACCCGTACCTTATAATGCTGAGTGTTAAGCAAGGAGGCATCAAGTAACATATATATAGGTTTATATTTTTCACAATGATCTTTAAAATCTAAACAAAAATAATCTAAAATAAAAGAATATTGTAAAATGCGTATACTTAGAATCTTTTACAGTTAAAATTTTACAAGCTAAATAAAAATCTAAATTAAAACTATGTTGCTTTTTCGAAAATGATTGACTAAAATTTTTTCTGAGTAATACGTGGTACATTCAATAATTATCTAGACTTATTTTGTTCAGGTATTTAAAATTGCCGTAGGCTCTTGAAAATTTAATATGTTATAGCTATACATCAGATGACTGACCAATTTTTATGATTTTAGGTTCAAATGAACCGCTACAGCAGGAATTGGAATACACCCTACTAAAGCCTGATTGTCACAGATGGTGAATTCCAAAAATGCAGTCTGGACGTGAGGACACTTTAGAAGAATAAAATTATGTTTTTAAACTTGGAAAAAATGCCACAGAAACGTATGGAATGCTTCAGACTGCTTTTGGAGCATCTTGCATGAATCGAGCATCAGTTCTTGAGTGGCATAAGAGATTCAAGGAAGGCAGTCTGTGAGGGATGATGAGAGGTGTGGGAGGAGTAAGGAAGTCAATACACCACAGTTGATTGGCTAAAGGGTTAGGGTTAGGGTTACTATGTTGAAGTTTTAAGGGAGTTCAGGAAGTGATTCAGTCGGAAGAGGCCAGCACTTTTCAAATCGGGTCAGTGGCATCTCCACCAGGACAATGCACTAGTCCATAACTCCATCTTTGTCACAGACTATTTGACCAAGATGAGCATCAAGACAGTTCCTCAACCGCTCCCTATAGTCCAGACCTTGCTCCCTGTGACTTTCGGTTATTCCCTAAGCTCAGAGGCTGTCGTTATGAGACAATTGAGAAGATGAAAGAGGCTGTGACGAAGGTCATTGACACACTCACACAAGAGGACGTCCATGGGGCCTTCCAGAAGTTGTTGGAACGGTACAACAAGTGCATTGCAGCCGGAGGAGATTACTTCGAAGGGGACTAGAGTTTCATGCGTGTACTATCAATAAAAGTATTCATACAAAAAAAGTCTGGAAACTTATCGTATGCACCTCGTAACTGTAAAAAGTAAAAATTCATTAAACACAAAAAAAGACATACAAAAAACAAACATGAAAATGTTTTAAACCTTTTGTAACGTAAGTTATAAATAAAACGAAATTTTTAAGGAAGGAGAGAGAGAGAGAGAGAGAGAGAGAGAGAGAGAAGAAAAAGAAGACTGACAGACATAGAGTCTATGGGAACAGGTTGTTGACCCCGAAGTAACTTAGGCTGAAGCAAATGTGGGTCAACTCGTCACAGCGTTAGTTGTGGATGACTGGAGAAAACTGGAGGTCCCAAGATCTGGTATGCATGTACGGAGCGAAGGGAAGCGGATCTTCCTTCTGCCGACTCCAGATGGAAGGGAGGGGATGACTCGGTTTTGGGAGTTGACGGCCAGTCGTGATGAGGTTACGACGGTTGCACACAAACCATGAAGATGTAAGGAGACATAAGTTTACGGGCCCTAGTTTTGCGCTTCAAAGGGGGCTTAGACTATACGCGACCCAGCTGACAAAGTCTGTGTCTGCTCTCTTCTTTCTCACCATAATATGTTGTTTCTCTTTGTCTAACTAACGCTTTCGTCTCAGTTTCCATACTCTTTTTCTTTCTCCCAGAGACTACCTTAAATAGTAGTAGTAAATAAACCTTTGGGTAGTTAAACAGAGTTTCATGCGTTCGTCAACTTTTGCCACGGCAGGGTCACAATAGAGTCCTAGACGTAAAACTATCTAGGTGCCGTTATTGTACATACTGTATCGTTGGTACCATTATGTCATACTTTCACCAAAATACGGTAACATATTTTAAAATATTAACTAAAAAAAAAAGAAAAAACAATTCATAAAATAAAAGAGTACTTTTCATTTCAATAAATAAACAAAATCTTTCAGCTACAAATAAAGACACAGTTTTAATTCTTACGTTATTCCTCTCTTCCTCCTTCCTATTTCACTTACTGGTATTCCTAAAATCATTTTAGTCCAGTCATGGACCAGGTACTTCTGCTAATATATATATATATATATATATATATATATATATATATATATATATATATATATATTGTTACGTTTACCCTCTTTTTCAATGACCAAGACAGAAGACCGGATATATTACAGACGTGAATTGAGGTAAGCAAAAGTGCAAGCGACATCGGAGAGCCCCAGCAGCCCAGAGTCTTGCAACGATTGGCTGAGACTGATCATGTGATATGGGTGACGGCCGCTGGGCGCGAAAAATTATGATTTCAAAACACAGACGCCCGAGGATTTGATTGCAGACGTATGTCCGTTCGCTCCGAAAATATGTCCAAATGAAAAGAACTTACAGTCCCGAACAAAACTTGAAGTCTTCAACTAATACTGAAGAAATGGTGATCAGATGCCGACTGATAAAGTCGGTCGACATCAAAGATTAGAAAGAACAGAGCAAAAAAAGTCAAGTACACAAATAAACTTTAAAATTGATTTTTGATCTGAACATCTTTTTAACTTACTTCCTCCCGACACAAAGAAAAAAAAAAAGGGGGAAAAAGAGAGAAAAAAAGAACAAATAAGAAACAGTTGCTAAAAATCAAATTCCACAATTCTTATTTGATACTCCCCTCCCCACTGCGTTAAAATTGACTTCAGTCGTCTTTGTTTTTGTTTTATTTTATTCGGTGTTTGAATAAGTTGCTTTATTTTTTGTTTTAACAAAAAGAAGGAAATCTACTTAATAAGTAATTGATACTCACCAAAAAGTAAGCGGATAGATGCTACTCTTGCCATTGACATTCCACAGAATAACTCTACATAATGGTGTAGCAGAAAGAATTTCAAATTATTATTTTGTGCGAGAATTGCTTTGGCCGTTGAAGTTCAAATTTATATATTTCGCCCAATGGGCAACCTAAAAGGCCGTGCTAACCATTTCTCGCCCTCTCTTCACCTCCTAGCAGCAGGACAAAGCCAGCCAACATGGCAGAGCATTTTCTCTCTCTTCGCTTCCTTACTGGCTAGTAGCAGGACAGACCATCTTTTCTTCTCTCACCACAGCAGCAGTCCACAAAGCATTATGAGGAGATCACACCCAATTTATGGACCATTGGTGTCTGGGAAATCATTCTTTCATCATTCATCTTTCCTTCTAAACCAATGGATCCTCGGAGAAATAAATTGGATATTTTCAACTCCTGCTTTAACTTCAGCATTTTAATTCCTGTCCTGACGACAACATTTCAACTCCTGCCTTTAACTTCAGAATTCCTGTCCTGACGACAGCGTCTTAATACCGGCTCTATCATTTACAACTATTTTCTTCTCCTTGCAATTTACAGCACAAGGGTTCCTTTCGTCTCAAGCTGTTAATAAAACTTCCAAATTGAAAACTATTAATATCTTCGCCAACTCATTTGTTCTTCCTTTTGATAAAACAAGAAGCAACAAAACTCTACAACCTCAACTGCCATTTTTGTACCACGTGGTAATAATATCATATGCCCTCCTGTTAGACTGGTATAATCGCTGGTGTTCGATATGGACCATCGTGTTTCCAGCGTGTGACAATATATAAAAGACCAACCCTAAATATGATAGCTGACAAGAAATAATGGAAGGCAGGAATATCCATGTATTTATTTGATAACTTGAAGTAAGTGTCCATGCCAAAATTCCAACCAAAAGAAAAACAAACCAACCAACAAATATATAAATAACTTTTCACAGAGAAACAAATAATGAGGTCATACCAAAGACTCGGCATTATAAGGTACGGATCAAGAGTAAGTGGAACAATCCAGGGAAACGAATAGCGCCCTCCTCTACACCTTGGTGTCGTAACAATTGAAAAAGTACCCTCGACCTTGGTTGACCAACAACTATATATATATATATATATATATATTGTCACATGAATGTGTAATCAAAACAGTAAAAGCAAATCTAACGAGGTTAATATAAACTAACAAAAAGTGGAAAAAAAAGGGTCAGACAAATTTAAGAAAAGAGAAAGTGAAACGAATAAGGAGGTCAATCCGTCTAGACTTTAAAGCCTGAAATCCAAATAAAGACGTATATAGAAAAAATCATGTGAGGCAGGATAGCTGTGACGGAAAATTATGTGATTGCGACCACCCCTTTTTGAATTGAACCTTGAATATAGTCTCAAATTCAAACTGGGGAAAAAGATAGTCACCAATTGGATGAAACTGTAGCAGAAGGAATTTTCGTATTTTTGTTTGGTGCGTAATTCAGTTCGACGCATAATTTCACCCAATCAGGATGACTTATCCTATTCATACCGAATCACCTTTCTGGGCAGCAGTAATTGGGGAAAACCGTCAAACACTCTCTTTGGCTAAACAACTTCGTTCAGTGCAGACGTTTCATCTGCCTGCTCTTAAATAGCAGCAGCAGCATCATGGACACAATGAGGGAAGCTATCTAATTTATGGACCCCTTGCGTCTATTTCTCTTAGAACCAAGGGTTCCCAGTTGAATATGAATTATATAAATTCAATACGCCACACACAGGAACAACTTTACGTCACCCCCAAAATTGGCTATGTCGACTGCGATACCGAATCTCGCTCCGACACCTAGCGACTACTTCACCTCTGGGCAACATTTTCTGGAGACATTCACGCTTCTCCACAAACAACCAGAACCACAAACTAACGGTGACTTCAACGTTTATTTCCTCAAACGGCAAACATGACTTTTGCTACATACGGCGAACATAATCCCTCGCACGTCCAACGACACGCACTGCTTTCTCTACTCTCTCATAACTCCATTTCGTCTCTTTACTTCTTTCCTTTCCCACGAGGCTTGCAGCACAAACGCAAACACAATATTCCATGCTACCATTAAAAACCTTCATGTAAAAGCTAACGGCATCTTCATCTTCTTACTTTTTCATCCTCCTTTATTAACAACAACAATTAGCGAGGGAATAACGCACACGCGCAAGAATACATTTCTTCGCTCAAAAACAATAACATTCTTATCGCTAAAAAACATCGGCTGACAGATTCTAGCCGTCGCGGGCCAAAAGACGAATCACAGAGTTCATTAATCAAATCAGATGACCGCTAGCTAAACTCTAAAGGAATCGGTCGTTCTCAAATCGCAGAGATAATGGCAGACAACTGATAGACACTGAAGAAATCGGTCGTTCTCAAAATCACAGAAATCTCAAATGACGTCAGTCATAGAGATAATTGACTAACGTCTCATTTATTACAGAGATAACAGATGAAGGACCCAATCATAGAGTTGATTGAAGATAAAGTCGCAGAGATCACGTGTAGAAATTTGATCAACCTCTCATCTATAACAGAGATAACAGATGAAGAATCAATTACAGAGATGATTGAAGAAAATCCAGGGATATGGTATCTCATATCCAACACCTAAATTTCGAGAATCAAGAAAACGGTGTGAAAAGAAACGGAATAGAAAAAGAGGAAAAAAATCAAATTCAATCACGGAAGGAAGAACGGAACTCTTCCAAGACCTAAAAGAAAAATTTAAAAACTTAACGAGTTCATATCGGTTAGTCAAATGAACAACACAAAAGATACGAGCTAAGTGATAACTTTATTTGACCTCTCCCTTACACTTTATGCACATAAGGAACTGAAGTTGAATATTCTTTATGCATACATCAAGACATAAACAAATGTTTACACAATCCTTCCTTGACATTGTCTCTTTCACCTTATTTTATAATTTTGATATTGTTATGAATTACAACCCTATTGTTAAATTATCTTGTTTTTTTGTGTCAATTTTTTCGAAAGATTTCCTGCTCATATTTTATATATATATATATATATATATACACAGTGTATGTACTTCTGGGTTTCATGCTTAACTCATTCGTCAGACAGAGTTTTTAAAAAAAAGGGCGATTAATATGGTTAATTTTTTTGCTTGAAGGGGGATTTTGTTTGTGTGTATGTATGTCTAAGTTTGTGTGCTTGTTAATATTACTATGTTTGTGTATGTACTGTCGCTTGCGCATACATATATATGTATATCTGCGCATGTGATGGCATCTTTACATATATACACGATTACCTCAGTCTGCTGTTGGGAAGGGGTGAGGCAAAGGAAGAGTGTGAGGCGGGAGCAGGGAAAGAATTGTTACAATCAGAATGATTTCTTTTTCTCTTGATCCTGCCTATCTTTCTGATAGCTAAAGGTTTGTAGCAGTCACAGATCTATTTTCTCTCGTGAATCAACCACACACGGACCAATCAGTGAGCAGAGCGCATCGATTCCATCTACCTCTCAAGAACTTTTTCTTCTAGCCCTCTTTGGAAGTCTCGACAGTCAGAGAGCACCCGGCTAGCAGCGAAGAAAGACCTCTCTTGTGTCCTCTCCCTCGGACATTCCCGCAGGGAAGATCTTCACTGAAGATCACGCTGCTACTAGCTACACACACCAAAAGAGCCAGCCCTGCGGCCTGTCACACAAGCTACCTGCTACGATGACACACATACAAACTTGAGAACCAACATACTATCCGGCGACACCAAAAAGAACCTTTTCTCACTTTGACTCAAGTTTACTTCTGCTATAAGAATAAACCTTTCGTTGTTGTGTTTCAAAGAAGATTCGTTATTTATTTTGTAGTACTAATTAATTATAGAAACTAACCATTAAACACTAAAGTTTTATTTGATGTGAATATGAAATGTCTGTATCTGCTGTGCATATATATATATATATATATATCCAACGCCAAGTTATCTCCTCTGGTCATAATACTCTGACCAAGGCCTTATCAGCAACAGCTGCCAGAGACGCACAGCTCCAGGCCTACCCAACAGATAACACAGGAACCAAACATAGCCGCGGACCCAGCACAGCCAGACAAACCAACCAACCACAGCTGCTTTTCTTATATAAACAGCTCTTCTAGAGCTAATCTTAAAAGTCTTACAATCAAACAATTCTTCTAAGAGCTAACCACAGAAAGTCTTCTGAAATCACTTTTGGCCCAGGTTCACCAGCAGCAGTTCCAAACCTTCCAGCAACCAGCACCAGCTTCACCCAGCAGAAGTTCTTACACCTTCCAGCAACCAACACTTGCAGACCAACTCCAGATTAACCCAGCACCAAGTCTTCCATCAACAAGCAACAGCACCAACAGCAGACCAGCTCCAGCTTCTATCAGCAGCAGACTTCTGCATCACCATAGTTTACGAGCAACCACTGCTCGGACTAACACAACAGACCAAGGCCACATCGATGCATCCCTGGTTAACCTAAGTACTGCATAACCTAGTCTCCGATCATCCAGCCTCTGAAACAAGTAACTGAATTTTCAGATCCATGACAGGGCAGTCATGCACACCAATTCAGACTACATCCTCGTCCCTGAATGATTTTTGATTCGCCATATAAATCTTGGCCTTTCAAATTAACCCTCTTGTTCCTGTCATTTTTGCCTAGTAGGTCATCAATCACTTATTTTTCAAAAGTTTGTGGGATCAACATAGTTATATGTCCAACTGGACTGAAATACTTGAAGTTTATTCCTTCAAATTACAGTTTCTCAATATCTGCACATTTAGTTACACAAATTATATCAAGGTGGTGGTCAGTTCTTCTATTTGTTACAAAATTCAGTTGTCAGCATGTTCTTTGTGTTGGCCTCTATCAAGTCCAAGTGCAACTTTCTATGAAAATATGTCAAAGACATTTTGTTCCTCCTCTTTCAGCTAATTTAGATAAACTGAAACAATTTATCTCCACAGCTG
This sequence comes from Sepioteuthis lessoniana, assembly GCA_963585895.1. Taxonomy (NCBI): domain Eukaryota; kingdom Metazoa; phylum Mollusca; class Cephalopoda; order Myopsida; family Loliginidae; genus Sepioteuthis; species Sepioteuthis lessoniana. The sequence continues at coordinate 47,617 of CAUZXS010004150.1, forward strand.
TTGCTACTAATATTGATGTAATATGTTAATGTTCATTAATATACACATCAAGCGACTGTAAGTTACAGTAATAAATTTCAAGTTGTTGCACCCAATCAACCTTGTCAGGATCTATCACCAGAGGTAAGAAGGAGAAAATATTGTTGGGATGTGTCATCTCTGCATGTAGATACATTGATTTTATTAGTTCATACATGTTACAATCATGACTACTGGAAAGAAACATAGGTTTGTAGGAAGTACTTCCAAGGGGAAAAGAAACCGGAATGAGAGTAGGAGGTGGAGAACAAGAAATAAGGTAAATAGTATTGAAGGAATAAAAAGAAATTTGATTGACAAAGATGATTCTTTGTAGAAAACTTTTTCAACTAATCAAATATTGATGAGAGTAAGAGTAACAATAGATGCATTTAAGAGACATAATGCATCCATAAAGTCTTTGAAGAGTTCCAATAATTGAATTATGAAAAGCATTTAATGATTTTTATATTCATCTAAGACATGCAATGTGAGAATCATTTTTGTTTGTTTTGTTTAGTGGCATATCAATTCATTGTAGATTATATAAAATGCTCAAACTAAAATCTTAACTAAACAAATAATCTAAACCAGTGAAATAAAAAAATCATCAATAAGCAAAAATGTTATAAATCTAAACAGCAAATTGTGTAAAAATAATTACTTAAAATATTTTAACATTAAGGAAAAATAAGGATATTCAAATATTATCATTATAATATTTAAAAATACACTGCCCTCAAGAAAGATATAACACTGGCCTTGATATCATTTAATTAGAATCATTTTACATTATCAGACACATACATACACAAAACTGATACTAATGTTAATCCATTGTCTAACTTGTGTGAACGAAAGTTACAATGGTTTAATGGTTTGAATCTCCTGTATATTCATTATGGGTTTCTATGATTTCAGTACAAGCAGATTTTTATGGAATGGAGTTAGTGCCACCCTACCCCAGTTTTAAATTTAGAATTTTTCCTTCCTCAAACTGCTTTGCTTACCTACAAGACTAGAGAGCCCAGTCTATCCAATTCATCTATAGGGAGAGGAAGAGAGCAGATAAATTAATGGTTTTCTAAAGGGTATTGACATGAAGTGAAACAAAAAGTATCATTCAGATTATTAAATTAAGATGAGAACTTATTTGAGATTCTGACTATATCAATATAACTGCAGATTCATTGAATTGACAGATTAAAGAAAGCATTATGACAATGTGTTAAAAATGAAATCTACAAACAACATTGATTCAGCAAAAGTTTATTTTTATTCAGCATTTCATTTTAATGAATATATAAAATATTTTCATAAAAATTTAAATTGAATTATTCATAACATAACAAAAGTTTGTTTAAAATAAAAAAAAAGAAACAGACATGAATGAAATATGAAGTCATTTATAAAAAAAAATAATAGGAAACAAAGGCAAAGATGAAATAGTGGAAGTAACTTAAAAGTGTTAGATATATAAAAAACAATGAAGAAAAAAAGACCTTTACACAAAAATGAACAGCTAAAAATTTACATAAGAGACCATGAGATCTGTGGATCCTGAATAGGCAAGACACACTCAATGGATAGAGAATACTCGTGATCAAAATTCAATACTCGAGAAATTAAATATATCAATTTCTTAAGCACTGGACTAGAGATCATAAAGTCTATGGAACACAAATGAGTGTGCGGAAACCCAATCATTAAAAAAAAAAAAATAACAATTTTGGTTGATTTTTTATTTAGAACTTCCTCTGCAGAGGGAATTTGTCAAATTTGAAATTAATTGATTTTTTTAATGGAATCAGACAGGAGTAGGAGTGGGTCTGTCTATGGCATACATACAATAGTAAATTGGTCAAAGAATTTTTATCAATTCCATCATTGATGTACACAAAAACTGATAACTAACATGTACCCAAACTAACAGTTTGCTGTGTGCACACAATTTTAAAATTAGTGGATTCATTCTGAAAAAGATCTTTTTTTTGCTTACATCTTGTCAAGGAAATGACCGTAAAAGAAACCAATGATAATGAATGTAGAAAGTCAACAGTTAGGGAATATTTCATTGTACATTTATTTTTCAATAATATTCCCTAAAAAGGAGAAATCCTCAAAGAGTAGTAGTAATTTTGTTAGGACATAGGTCTCAATTATGTCAGTATTATCAACTTGAATAAAATCAAAACAAAAGAACAAATAATACATGTTATGATGTAATTATCAGAAATTCAGTGACTGTTTCATGATTGTATTTATTTAGTAGACAGCATTCTATTTGTCTAATTCCATTAAAAAAATAAATTTCAAATTCAACAAATTCTTTGAGAATGATCTTCTGGATGGAAAGTAACCAAAATCAAATAAAAATAATATAAAAAACATGAGTGATTCCCTGCACACTTGTGTCAGTTTCTATGATTTAATACCTGATACCAAGAAGGTGAGGCAAAGGAACAAGTTAGTAATTATTTACTAGATTGTTGAGGTAAATTAGGAAATGGCTTAGTTGTTAAAGTAAAGAGCTGGAGATCATAAGGTTTAGGTCACAGTTTCCAGATATATTCATAATAGTCATACTGAGTTGAGTTGTTAGAAAACAACAGGAAATCTTTTTTTAAAACTCTGGTAATTGGCAAATGAGGTTTGTTAATGTTAGATAACAATCTTGACATTGGATCCAGTGGAAATTAAAAGACAGAGAGGTGATCAATTTTACTTTTACCATAATTTTGTTCATACATAAGAATCTGTATTATCAATAGTAACAACAGATAATTTTTTAATGGAAGACTTCTGTGTTACATTACTAAATAGAAATTATTTTACAAAAATCTCATTGTTTAAATGATACAACTCAAGTTACACTATAACAGAAAAATAATTCAATGATTTCACATCATTGAAAGAATTTTCTTTTTTCTTTTTACATCTTTGCCATGTTTGTCTCCTTTTCTCCTCTAAATGTTTTTATCCATACTTTATAACTTTATAAAAATATTGACAGAGAAAAAGTGATTAAAAGCATAAAAATTTTCAAAAGTTCTGATATGAACTTATCAAGCTTAGCTTAGTCTGGCATAAAACCAAATATGGGACACGAAATGATGATTGAACTCATTGCAATAGTAATGACCAGTGAAACTAGCTTGCTAAAAAGTGCTTCATAGTGAAGTGTCCCAGATATTAAGCTTACTTTAGATTGGCAAAAAACCAGAAGTGAAAATTGAACTCACCACAGCAGTAATGATTTCTTGGCAAGCTTACAAGCCATAGCTCCAGTGAGATGCCTAAGCTTAGTTTAGTCTAGCACAATGTCACAAGTGAGAATTAACTCACAACAGGAGTTGTGAGTCATTGTAAGAGTAGCCATTGCTCCATAGAAAACCATCCTTTAGGTACTGAAGCTTAGTCTGGCACAAGGTCAACAAGTATGAAGCATTTGGTGAGAACTGAGTGCACTAATAATTTCTTAAACTTCCAATTCTGTTTTCAGAAAAAGATTTCTAGAAGTACTGTACTAATTTTTAGTTTTAAAATCTTTTGATTTAAAGTTTGAATGAAAGTTTTAAATTATGCAAATTGTTTAAAAAGAAAAAAACTTTGCAATAATTCATTATTCATGAGTATTTTTTATTACAATCTGAACATAAGATTTAAAATGTTTAAGTATGAAAAGAAAAAGTTGAAAAGGAAATAAAAAAGCATAGTTTAAAGAATAAAAGAACTGTTTGTTCAGCAGAAAATTAAAGCAGTAAAGAAACCAAGAATATGGAATTAGAAAAAAAAAATTAAATAATCTGAAAGTTTAAGCAAAAACACTTCAGAGTTTAATAATACATGAAAATATAAATACCAAAATAGAGAAAAATTCAGAATTAAAAATATGAGAAAGAGAGAGAGCGTGCAAGAGAGAAATGGCGTTTCTATGCCATTTCCTTTATAACTCGGAGATGTTTGGCTAACAAGGAATATGTGTCTTGAGCAGTGCGAATCTGAGACTCAGCAAATGTTGTGAAACCATCTTGTGATGAAAAAAGCCGCTCCTTAATGAATAGTTTCAACTGGAAACAAAAATAAATATATAAATAAAGTTTTTGGACAAATAGAATTTTTTTTAAATTGTCTCACACCAAAAACAAAAAAAAAAATCATGGAAAATCTTAATATTAATAATGTTTTTTAACAACTATTTAAAATATCAAAGGTAATGATGATTGAATATTCATTTTCAGCCTTAATCTCTTCAGAATATTTTATTTATACTTTGCAATCCTATCTACTTCAAACTTCTATTTAATTTTCCTGTATTTCAGAATTGTTCTCATCTTTTCTATATAGAGATAGTAATAAACATGGAAATATTAAGAAAATCAAGGAGACTTGATTGTTAATGAAATATTCATTAACTACAAGGATGTTTTTCACAGCTGCTTTCATCTTTTTGATACATAGATAATGTTGTGGGGATGATGGCAATAAAGATGGAAATATTAAGAAAATCAACGAGACTTGATTGATTGCTTGTTAATCACAAACATTGATTATACACAAAACTAGCATGCTATGAACAAAGATAGGCACAAATATTTAAGTAAAAAGATATTTTGTCAGTTCATACAAGTAACATTTTTTAACCAGACCTTAAAATACATGATTCTGCAGCTCACGACAATACTGACACCCAAAAGTGTCAGTGTATCCTGATAAAATTATATAGACAAAATGGGGCTTTATCATTTAATCAAACGTACTTAAATGCAGAACTACGGCCCAACTACACACACACATATGTATAATACATATCAGTCTTTTTGTGATAATTAAAAAAGAAAAATTCCATAAAAAAGCAATACATTCACATCATTCAGATAAGAATAATTTTCAGTCATTTACTTCATTTTGTACTGAATAGGTAAGTTCCAAAATTATATCAACTAGTTGAAATTTGTCCATTAGTTATATTTCTTTAGTCTTTTCCATGCACAACCACTAAGAAGGTGTACAGTTATAGCTGATTTAACTGTAACTGTTCAATAATGTTAAATGAAGCAAATGATTGAAAATTACTTTTATCTGGATGATGAATGAAAATATTAGTACATTATTGCAGGAGTTTTCATAGTTAAGTTATTCTAAGAGATTTATTTTTTAAATTTTTTTATAATTGTCAAATTTGCATATTATTGTGTGTGTATGTGAAGATATATGTGCAGCGCAATAAACTTGAGGTTGTTTACCAGATAGAAGAATGCAGTTGTAGCAAATTTTGCTACAGTAGAGGCAAAAAAAAAATTCTTTATTTCTATATGTGGAGGTGATTATAACTAAGGAACAAAACATCATCGTTGCATTTCGATGAAAATAAAATAAAATGTTTTCATGAGTGATAGTAATAGGCCTCAACACAGTACAATCATCATCAACCATGTACACTCTATCATTTATTACAATAACATATAAGTCATATAACGCTAACACAGTGCAGATAGCTATAAGGAATAACCATACCCTCCACCTATCACCCATACCTCCCAAACCTATCCTTTATTTCCTTAATTTTGTAAGAACATTTTGCTCTTCAGCAAAATCATCATCATACTTAAAAAAAAACATAGCTGATACTAACAATTATTGCAACGTCTTATATTCCTTACAAACATACTATCATGGATCACTATGATATATATGCAATATATCATCAACAAATCTCATCCCAACATAAAATACCAATATTGTACAATGTTCTATAGTATATTACACTACAACATATCCCTCCACCATGATATTTACTGTGATTCTGGCCTACCATACTACACTCGCCTATTTATGCTTACAAATCATAACTTTATTTTATTTTCTTCAAAAGGCAATGAGGATGTTTTGTTCTTTAGTTATAAGCACCTCCACATAGAAATAAAGAATTTTTTCTTGCCTCTGCTGTAGCAAAGTTTGCTACAACTGCATTCTCCTATGTGGTAAACAACTTCAAGTTTATCACACTGCACATATATCTTCACATACACATCCACACACAATAATATCCAACTATAACCCACACAAGCACACAGAGATCTGTACATGATTCCAATGGTTTTTGACTGTTTTTTTCGATTTCTTCATTTCATTTTGTTATATGCCTGATGATTGTAAAACTTCATGAAATCAAAGGTCACAGACAAACTTCCATAACATTATATATATATATATATATATATATATATATATACACATACACACACACAGTGTGTGTGTGTACATGTCACTATAATGGCAATTATATAGATTAGAGCAAAATGCTTAAACTTAGAGAATAAAACAATTTTCAGTCTAATTTACATCTGGATAATTTTGTGAAGTTTGCATTTGCCCTGAGTGTTTTACTTTATTTTACACAAATTTTCAATATAACAGAGCTAACTATACTAATTAGAACCGTTCTCACTTTTCTAAATTGAAGCATCAATATCATCATGGTCTACTTTCATAATTGGAATTCAATGGGATCAAAGATTATCTAGTGTCTTTTTAAAACTTACCTCTTTCCTTGCCACTTCAGAACAATCGTCATAAGATTTCCAGGCATTGTCTCTAGTTTCTTCAGCCTATCATGACAAAAGTTTTCAATTAAAACGTACTTTAAACATTCTGATTTTATTGCATAGAATAAAAACTGTAAATCATGCAGTCTACAAGTCTGAAGGAATCAATAGAAATTTGGTGAAGTTTTTAACAAATTTTCCCTAACAAAATAATTGATTATCTGGACAACAAATCTTATCAGATTGATTAATATCCCTTATGTTCTACTTTTGCTTTCAAATTGGTAAGACTGGTTTTTAATTCATATATTTCAGTTGAAAAAATAATTGTTTCCAAAATACTTGGATTGACCTGCCTTGTGACTAACATCATTGTTCTTTTCCTAGTTTTCATAATTGTTATTTTCCTATTGATACCAAAGGTTAGTTTTCAAGTCCATATAAAAACAAAAAAATGTCATCAAATGTTGATTTTTTAAGATAAGCAGGTGAAACACAATCTTCTTAGTATCATACAAGTGTCATGTGGTCTACCACTGAAAGGAGAGAAATAAGAAATTTCCCCTACCCCTTCTGTGTTTGAATTGACAGGCCCCAAAGTTTGACCATTACAAGAGGAAATTAGAATGTAGGTCAAGCCATCTGAACTCCGTAACCTCACCCGGGTGGATAGAGAAGGGGGACAGAGGTCCGTATAGTAGTCCGAATGAATCGCCTGACAGGGTGGAGGAAGAAGAAAGAGGCCAAGTGATTGGCCAGAACCCTAAAGCGGAAGTAGCACCCTTTTCATCAGCGGAAATAGGAATAAAGAATTCAGTTTTGGGGACAGCAGTTGGCGTGACCAGAGGTGTCTTGCCAAAACTCTTGCCAAAACTCTTGCCAAAACTCCGGGCGAAGAAGCGAAATAGAGCTCTTGGACAGGAGATAGCAGATACCTTCAAGCCGAGCTCCACAGAATCCCGCTAGCCCATGAAAGGAAAGAAATCTCAGAAGAAGCCCATCGAAGAAGCTAAGTAAACCTTAAAACTGTTTTCTCCCTCCACCCCTCCTAAGTATTGCAATTGTATGCTCTCTCAATTTAAAGAAAGAAGAAAGAAAAGAAAAAGGAAGAAAGAAAGACATTTGTATTTGGTATTATCCGCTGGTAATATAGCTAGCACCTTAATAGTTGTCTGTGTCAGCACGTATTAAAAACCTTGTTATATTTTATATGTCCCCTCGTGTCGAAACTTATTCGTTGGGTTGTTTGCCTGTCGAGTTGCCTTCTTTTGCATATTCATTTTCATCTTCATTTTCGCCTCAATTTATTCTCGCTAAATGTCCTATTCGCCTTTAAAAATATAACACGGAAAATTGGAATTGTCGACTCCAATAAATAATAATATTATCTAATCCTAGAGGCCCATATCTTCCATTATCCGAGGGGTAGGAAGACGAAGTGGTCTGGTAGGTGTGTGTAACGTGAAATTTGGAAACCACTTGCCAGCGGCGGTCAGTCTAACCCCAAGTTAACCCCCACATTATCTGCCAGTTCCCATATGCCTGAGAAAGGACTCTTAACTAGGACTTACTTTGCGAGGGATCAAGTGCCAGACTGCCCCGACTTCACACGTGCAAAAAATAAATTACCCATCTTGGGATAAATATTTTATGCCACGTCACACAAGATTAGATTACTAAATATCAAAAACTGGATTACTTGGAAGAATATTTTCTAAAGACAATAATTGTCCTGTAGTATACTGGCTGCTCTTAATAGAAATAACCAAAATTATTGACTATTTTATTTTAGAAAAATCAATTAAAAAGTATAAAAGAACATATAACTACTTTTGCTTCAAGTATTGTTAATATTTAATATTTTCAATTCTATTATCTTCACCACATTTTACCATCATTTGAATTAATCAGATGCAATATCATAAAAGTAATAAATAAAAGAAATAATCTGAAAACTTTAACATTTCTTCACAGAAAAATTGAAATTTTGAATTTTGTTCATGAAACTGCAATTTTGTTGTAGTGAAAAGATAAATAAAAGCATTTAGATCTTTATATAAAAAAATAAAAAAAAGAAACAACTGACCAGTTGACGTTTTTGAGGTTTGGCTTTTTCCAACATTCTGTTTGCATCTTCATAGTCAACAAGGAGACATGTACGGCGAAAAAGCATCTCCTGTTAAAGGTAGACAAATTTTTAATAATTGGAAAGATAATGATTTGTCAAAATATACATTTATGAACATGAAATAAATCATACATAAAATCATTTTCCTGTTTTTGACACTTTAACTACAAAGTGTTGTATTTTCCACATTTTTTATTTGAACATTTTAAAGACAAAGTTATAGTTACTAAGTGTGTATATATGTATGTGTGTATGGATGGAAATATATTGCATTATTATTGCTGTTATCAGAAAAAAATACCAAAAAGCAAAAATTTATAATAATGTGTGAAGTTATTTTTATCCAGGAGAAAAACATGAAACAACTTTGTTTGTAAAAGTAAATCAAAATAATGAAACTCACCTTTACTGATTCCATATATCTAGCATAGAGATCCAAATGAAAACCAAGAGTCTTTTCATCATTGGCACTTAACACTTCAAGTTCATGCTGAAAGCAAAAAAAAAAAATTGTCAAGTTTAAAAAAAGAATAAACTGAAAAATCTTTTATAATATCTAATTAGAATTTTCATTTCAATAATTAGTCCAGAATAAATAAGGGTTCTTAAGTGTAACTTTCATAAAGAGTAGAATATTCTCACAAAAAGAAAACATTGTTATAATCATAGAAACTGATAGTAAAACCTATTTTACCTGTGAAAATATTATTCTGCTAGTTAATAAACAATTACAACAAAATAACAATCTTTGATGAAAACAATTTTTTAGAGTTACACATAAATGTACAACAAAAGAATTATTAAAAATCTTTTCTTTCTTTTTCTTTTCTTTTTTAATTACCAGTGGTATTTTACACCCCACCCCCAACCACTACACACACCATATCACTGGTTTTTAAGTGCAGAAATCGTGTTCAAATAGAGGGTAAATTTAGGATTAGGAGCTCAGGGCTCAAAGGATTAACTTTTCTATTTTCAATTTTGTGTGTAGGTGTGTGTGATGAAAGCATTCTGAAAGATTGGACTTATTTTAATAAAATGAATTTAAGTTCCAGACAAATAAAAATATCTAATAAATTCTCTTGATTGTACTCTTAGCATTTTCTAATTTTGATTAGCTAAAAGATCTACATGCATGTGTTGTTAGAACAAAGTACAATATATACACCAGGTCCTCCTTTAAGATGGAGAATGATATGTAAGAATCATAAAGAAGAGTGGTGAAATGAAAACAGATGTTAATAACAAGCAGAATTTGTGCCATTGTGAAGTCTAAATAACTGTTTCATCACTTCCTTGGCCCAATCAGCCGGACCTGCAGAATACACTGACTGCATCTTTGCAGAAGGGTAAGACCTCCCTTCACGAGTGTCCTGGATATGACATAAAACTATCTGATGGGAAGGTTCCAGGAATGCGGACTACCCCTTCACTGCTATTGCTCCAAGGACCACTCTGGCCTGGAGTAGTAGCACCTGATAGGGTCCTATCTATGGGTCAAATATTTATACTAAAGTAAATTGATTGAAATAGAACTGTTTTAACATGTAACTGTGTATGAACAAAAAAAAAACTGTACTTTTACTAAACTGAATTGTTTAAAACTTTTATTAAAATGACTTAACTTGGCCTTAAATGACCTGAAAAGAGTTGATACACCATAAAATAAAACAACCAACCAATCATCATTTTCTCTTATAAAAAAGAACACACATTTCAGTTTCATTAGAAAGGCAGAAACCTTCCTATGTTTGCTCATTTGACAAAAATTCTGACAAAAGTATAATCTTTATTTTGGTTGTCTGAATTTCTGAGACAAAGCTTGATGATTTTTATTAAGGGTTTTTGGATTATCGCCTTCATCTTTATTGTTATTTCCACAACGTTTCGGCCGATATGTCCTCTGGCCTTCTTCAGGTGTTGTACTCAGGAACCTACATGGAACTTTGAACTACATCCTTTATTGAATACACAGGGGTCACCTGTTCTGATTCTGTTAACCATAACTGGTTAAGTATTAAGAATTCCTGTATTATTACTCACCTGCAGTCAGGATTGAACCCTGCACCCTTCAGATGATTGTCTCCTTAGAAGCTTAGGGAACCAACACCTATAACGCTATGTCCTGCTGGACAATTCAGAGTGAATTTTTGGGATTTATAAACTTAATGTTCTTACTTGACTAGGATTACTACTATTATGTATGATTTTTATCTGTGCTATATTCACATTTTTTTTTTAATCTAAACTTTTTAATTATTGGTTCCTATATTGTATTCAACTCTATACTTGGTCTACTCAGCTGATATATGCTGATACCTTAAGGCGTCTAATCTTCCAATGTTCAGCCCTATCAATTATTTCAACTTTATCCCATAAGGGCAGATGGTTTCTATTTTCTTTCCTTATATGGTCTGCCATACCCGACTTTTCAATTTCACCTCATACTACTGCCTTCCGGTGTTCTTCTAGCCTTACTTTTAGTGGGCAACCTGTCTCACCTGTGTATATTTTACCACAACTGTAAGGGATGGAGTAAACACAGTTCTTGGTCATGTTGAATTCCATTGGTGGCTTAATCTGGAAGAGATATCTCAGGAGAGTTGAACCACTTGTGAATACTGTCCTGATGTCATATGGACTACATATCTTTTAGATCCTTTCGGCTAGTCCTTTGACATAGGGCAGACATACAGTGGTGAGATTTTAGGCATTGTCCTCTATCCTCCTATCTAGTTTTCTTGGAGCACTCTGGGTAGTTGTTACAATGGAAGTTGTGTCTCAAACTAATCATTTCTTCTTGATATGCATCAGTATCACTACTAATGGTTTTTGCTCAATGTTGTAAGCAACGGACTATTCCTTTCTTTACCGTATATGGATGATGGGAGTTGAAATTGAGGTACTGTCCGGTGAAGGTAGGCTTACGGTACACAGATGACCTGAATCCTTGCTCTGTACATGTTACTAATACATTGAGGAAGGATAATTTGTTGTCTTGCACTTTCTCCATAGTGAACTGTATAGATGGTCGGATTGAGTTCACGTGATCAAGTAATATCTGAACATCTCCCTGATGAATGAATGTGTCATCTTCATATCTAAGCCACATAGATGGCTTTAGGGATTTAGATCCTAAGGCCATTTCTTTGAAGTATTCCATGTATATGTTGGCCAATACTGGTGACAATGGTGAACCCATAGCCAGTCCTTCTTTTTGTCAGTATATATCAGATCCCATCCTGAAGTAGGTTGTCTCCACACAGAAAGTCAACATTTCCATTAGATTATCTATCAGAATACAAGTGTGTTCTTCCAGCAAGGAGTCTGCAGTCAGTTTATCTCATACCACAGTGAGTGTTTCATCAGTAGGTACCTTTATAAACAGACTCACTACATCCAAACTCACCATCTGGTTAGAATGAATGGTAGCATTACTGATTCTCTCCACTAAGTGGGCTGAGTTCTTAACATATGATGAAAAAAAAATCTGAATATGAGCACAAGTAAAAAATCATACTAATAGTAGTAATCTTAGTCAAGTAAGAACATTAAGTTCCTAAGGAGACAATCATCTGGAGGTTGCAGGTTCAATACTGACTGCAGGTGAGTAACAATACAGGAATTCTTAACATTTGTATCCGGTTATGGCTAACAGAATCAGAACAGGCGACCCCAATAGATTTAATAAAGGACGTAGTTTGAAGTTCAATGTAGGTTCCCGAGTTCGATAAACACCTGAAAAAAGCTGGAGGACATATCGACCGAAATGTTGTGGAAATAATAATAAAGATGAAGACAATAGTCTGAAAACCCTTAATGATAAAAAACCTATATTTTGATATGTAATCAATACAAAAGACATAACTAGGACAGTTTTCCTCACATGCTAGAGATACTTTTGTATAAATCTTAATAAAATAACTTTTTTCAAGTTTTAAAGTTATTCTTATTTTTACATCAGAGAATTGTGACTTGATATAAGATCATATCTTAATGGGTATATTTGGACATATTTATTGTTAAACTCATTATATTTGATACTGCAACCTAGATATATTTTAGCCATTCTCAACATTAGTTTTTCTTTATAATCTTTAGTCACATATCTCTACTAATAAGAATATAAGGAAAAATATAAACAGAAAATAAGAATTTAATGTTTATAAACATCCTTCAAACAAATATATTTTAAATGTCATAAATAATAAAATCTTTTCCAAAATAGACAATGTTAATTACATTATAAAAAAACATTTGTAATAATGGCAGAAAAAGTACAGGCTCTAAAACTTGCATAAGAATAAATAGAAACTAATCAAAATTGATGAAAAAAAATGTTTTAAATAAAAAAAATTCTTCATTTCTTGAGTTTTTCAAGTAAATCTTTGATTAATAAATTGTTTAAAAAAGATTTTATAAAAACAAATCAAGTAAAAATAAAAACTTACTTTAGCATCATCCAAACTTAGGCTCAAATTTGCTAATATTCTGGAACAAAATTTGAAAATATTTTGGTGATATTTTAAAAAAATACATGTGCTCTTCATTAAAAAATATTAAGGTATTTCACATAAGTTTGCAATAGGAAACATTAAATCTTTAAATGCCAGTACATTATTAACAACTTATATAAACAACAATAATGAACACATTCAAGTATATTGCCAAGTTGGCTGAGGCTGTAGAATACAGTGACTGCACCTCTGTAAAGGGGTAAGCCCCCCCCCCACAGTGTCCTGGATATGACAAGAAACAATCTGATGGTGAGGTTCCAGTAATGCTGGAGCTTTGGGGAATGCAGAGCACCCCTTTATTGTAATTGCTCCCAGGTCCATTCTGGCCCAGAGTGGTAGCACCTGATAGGGTCCTATCTATGGGTCAAATAGAACTAAACTGTGTACTTATGCTAAACTGAATTGGTTGAAATGGAACTGTTTTTACATTTAACTGTGTGTAAACAATAACTATACTTATACTAAACTGAATTGTTTGTATTAGAAGTGTTTGACTAAACTGAATAGTTTGAAATAGAAATGTTTTTAACAATTAAACTGTGTATTCATGCTAAACTGAATTGTTTGAAATAGAACTGATTATTTACATAAAAATGGATTTGGCATTAAATAACCAATAAAGGTTGATATGCCATAAAACCCCCAACAACCAAACATTCAAGTATAACCAATTGTTTGTCTTGGCCATTATTTCCAGCATATAATAAAAATAAACCAATTAAATCACTTTAGATGAATGTAACACAAATGTCATTTTTTTAATTGCTGAAATATGATTTAAGGCTAATTTTAACATGAAGTCTAGTTTGTAATACTTTAAAAACAACCTATTGGATTGTTTGGAGGAAGGGATACCTTGTGGTGCATCAGCCATCTACAAATTGCTAGCAAATATTTATAGACTTGCCCAGTAGCAGTAGATTGGCCAATCAGAGATGACTAAAACATATATGAACAACAACAAACTACAAGTCTAGACTTAATATGTGTTCTAGCCTTGTTACTAAAAAGGCATACTTTTTATATTGCAAAACTGGAAACAAGATTGCTACCTGAAGTCATACAGGTTATGGGGCCAGGGCAACAAAACTTTTTTTTAATGGCAATGAATCCAAGTATGAGTTGTGGGAAGTGAAGTTCCTAGGATATCTTAGAATTCAACATTTACACCAAATTATACTGTTACCAATAGATCAAAGTGATGGTATGGACTTTGTAGAAAAGAATGCCACCATCTTTGCCAAACTCATTCAGTATTTGGACAATAAAAGTCTGTCATTACTAATAAGAGATGCACAAAATAATGGAAGAAAAGCCTTAACAATATTAAGGGAACATTATTTGTCAAAAGGAAAGGCGAAAGTTATTTCCCTCTATACAGAGCTAACATCTTTGAGAAGATTAAAATCAGAGTCTATTACAGACTATATAATAATGACAGAGAATATTTTTAACTCTCTGAAAGAAGCTGGGGAAGTTATAAGTGATAGACTTTTGATTGCTATGGTTCTCAGAGGATTACCTCTGAATTTTAAACCTTTTACAAAGGTCCTAACCCAGAAGAAGAAAATCTTGACTTTTCTGAATTTAAGGTATGTTTAAGAAGTTATGAAGAAACAGTGCATGTATTACCCACCAGATGAATCTTACAATATATTACAAATGGAGACCACATTTAAAAAGATTAACCCAAGGAATAAACTTGAGGTAAGTACGCATTCACACTATGATTATAAATCAACAAATTATAATTATAACAATTACCAGAAACCTCAGCATAGTAAAGAGGGCTATAAAATTCCCCCCACCCAGGGAAAACAAATATTATTTGTTAATGTTTGTGGGAAGTGAGGCCACAAAGCATTTCAATGTAAAAACTGAAGGCAAAAAGATTTTTGTCAGAATATATGAACCTATTCTAAAGACCAAACCTATTTTTTTGCTTTAGGATATGATATTGTTTTAGACAAGACTAATTTATTAGTTGACTGCAGTGCTACTGAACATGTAGCAACTGATAAATCAAAATTTATTCATTTTGACCCAAATTTTGAACCAGGGAACCATTTTGTTGAATTAGTTGATGGGAGCCAAGCAAATAACATAGTGCTGAAAAGAGATAATGCCTGCATTCATCTATGCAATAGCAAAGGACATGTGTAGATGTACTTTAAAAAATGCTTTATATATACCAACTTTTAAACAAAATATATTTTAAGTACAAGCAGCAGCAAAAAATGGTGCGCACAAGTTTTGAGCATGACAATTGCCAATTAATTTACCCCAATGGAGCAGTTTTCAACATAACACAGGAAGGACGTTTGTATTATCTGAAAAATATCATTTCTGCCAGAAATGCCACTTACGACTTACATACTTGGCATAAAATCTTAGGCCACTGTAACAAATCTGATATTAAAAAGTTACCCAACTTAGTAAAAGGAATGAAAATTAAACCAACACTAAATTATGCTCTTAACTGTGATATATACATTCAAGGGAAGATGTCTAAGCACAGAAGTACGATTTTGGATTGCAAGGCAACAAAAATCCTTGCACTTGTACACAGTGATTTAGCAGGCCCTATCCAACTCTTCGCAAAAGATGGTTATAAGTATGTATTTAATTTTTGTTGTGATGACTATTCTGGCCTCACAATGTTATATTTCTTAAAACACAAGTCCAACATTTTGCCCGCTACAACAAAATATCTATCTGCCAATGGCCCTTTATGGGCATGTAAAATGGAATGGAGTTCACTTCTGAACATTTTCAACGGTTACCGATACTTAATAGAATCAACCATGAGCAGTCAGCTCCTTTATCTCTGCATCAAAATGGGACCACTGCACAGTCATAGCGAACTTTATTTTCTATGGCAAGATGTCTCCTTATTAAGTCAAAATTACCCCAAAACTTGTGGGTTTATGCATTGATGGCTTCAGTATATATTAGAAATTGTTGTTATAATAAAAACACAAGAAAAAGCCCATATGAAAGTTTCCCCGGTTTAAAACCAAACTTAAATAAGATGCATATTTTTGGCACGACTTGTCTTTGTTATGTACAAAATAAAATGAAATTGGATCCTTATTATGAAAAAAAATATCTTTGTAGGCTATAATAAACAAAGTCCAGCTTACTTGATTTACTTTTGGGAAACAATGGCTATTAAAAGAGTTAGGTGTGTGAAATTCACTGACTCTTATGATAATAGCTCACAATCAAAACCAGATAAAAATGCTGAATTTCCAGAATCCTTAATCACATATGACATATAACCAAAAGACAACCCCAAACACCAGGGGGGCAAATAACCCATTATCCAATCTGACAGGAAAAGAAACCTGATGTTTTTGTAATCAAAACTTTGAATTTAGTGGAGTTGATTACTGTTGTACTCTGCATATGATCTCTACTAACTATGCAGAGGCTGTTAATTGTCAACTTAAATAATTGGATTTTAGTAATGAGGAGAGAATTTGATTTCTTAGTAGAAAATAATACTTTTGAATGACAGAAGGTTCCAAGAAATAAAAACATTTTTGGTAGTAGGTGGTTTTTTACTATAAAAAGTAAAAGTGGTGGAAGTGATGAATATAAAGGTTGTTTCATAGCTAAAAACTACTCACAAATATATGGCAAGGATTATCAAGAAACTTTTGCCCATTCAACAACAAATATGGCTCCTATAAGATTATTACTGCAAATAACAGTCCAGTATGATTAGTTAATTTATCATATGGATGTTAAGAGTGCATATTTAAATGCCCCCTTAGACTATAAAATATATGTTGAGCCACCAGAAGGCTTTAATGTTAAGAATGGGAATTATCCCTACTTGGAAACTTAAAAAATCCTTATACGGGTTAAAATAGAGTGGTTGAACTTAGAATAAAACATTCCATACTTATCTAACTACACAAAATTTTGAGCAGCCACCCGTGGACTCCAGCATGTACATTCAAAATGTCCCCAATCAAATATCCATTATTTTATAGTTGGTAGACAATATATTAATAGCTAAAAAAACTGAGGCACACCTTATGTAAATTAAGACAAGACTGAACTCAAGATTCAAAAAGACAGATCTTGGGAAATTATCCCAGTTTTTAAGAATACAATTTTAATTCGGAAATAGTAATATTAAAATGAATCAATCTAGATATATCGAAAAGATATTATCAAAGTTCAGCATGGTAGACTGCAAACCACGGTCAACTCAATGTGATATAGATATAAAGAAAACAAGTGACAAAATCAATTTAATAGATAGCAAATCTTATTGTGAAATTATTGACAATCTGAGATATATATATATATATATATATATATATATATATATATATATATATATATATATATATATAGTATTATTCAGTCCAGTTAAACCGTAGTTGGGAGTAATTCCATCAGGACAAAAAAACCATTCAACAGTGAAGATTTAAATTTTCCTGGTAAAGAGCTCAATGTAACTGACATCACAGAGCAATAATTTCTTTAAGAAAAAACAAAAACCAGTCACATTAAGATTATAAATTTATTTCCATCCTGTTATGGGTTTTGATATAGATCAAAAACACCAAAAATAACAGGACTTCTTCAGATCTTATGGATAAAATAATTCAGAATAGACACAGGAAAGAAGGGTGGGAGGGGGTAGAAGAGGGGTGAAGAGTTTCTCCTCATTTAGCCCACTTCCGTTTTTTTTTTTTTTATTTCCGGTTGGAATTAAAGTAAATTAATTTTTTTATTTTTTAAAATCTAAATACATCTCAACTTAAAAATCCAGATTTAATACTAATTTAGGGAAGTACAACTTTCTTTGATAACCTTACGTAAGGATACAGTAATACTTATATTAAATTAAATTCAAAATTTGAAATTAAAATTTTGAATTTTGAATTTTATTTTTGTGCCTATTAATTCATTTACCCTTCCATTGAAGAGTATGTACACATATGGTTTCTTCTCATCTTTTTTATTTTATTTTATTTTTATTCATTTACCTTAAATCTCAATTTGATCCTATGTTTTATTTTTATTTAAGCATTATCTATGGTGATTTGTCTATAGTTTAAATTTAATCCTATGTCTACATCTAGCTATTAATTCACATCGCTGATTTAATAATTTTTCAGGGTCTGGGTATATAAATCAAAAATAATAAAAAGAAGAAGTCTTGTTATTTTTGGTGTTTTTGATCTATATCAAAACCCATAACAGGATGGAAATAAATTTATAATCCTAATGTGACCGGTTTTTGTTTTTTCTTAAATAATATATATATATATATAATGGTTGCAACAAGACCAGGCATTTGTCATACAGTTACTAGGTTGTCTCAAGACCTAGCAAAACCAAATTCTTTCCATTTAACGATAGCAAAACACATCTTACATTATTTAAAAGGCACAATTAATCAGTCCCTTTTATTTAAGAAATTGCAAAAAGCATGAGCAGATTTTGCTTTAGACTGTCAGAAAATAACCCAAGGATTTCATGGAAATCTAAAAAGCAGAATTTATTGCTATTTTATTAGCAATTCAAGAAGCTCTGTATCTTAGAGCACTATTGAGAACTAAGATGGAACGCGAGTCACTTAACCCAACAATTATTCATTGTGATAATTGTTTTGGCAAAAAACTCAGTCATTCACCAAAGATTGAAATATTGATATGAAATTTCAGTTTGTATGTGATGAAATAAAGGGTCAATTCTTTTAGAATACATTGAAACAGAGAAAAATGTAGCTGATATGTTCACAAAGTCAATGACAGGAATAAAATTAAACACTTTCAGAAAGATTATAGTAGGTAATTGATTCTGAACTCAGTAAATTAGTCATTATTAGCCCATTCAACACAGGGGCAGAAGAATACATCGACTACATCTCAGCAGAGGGGTAAAACCCCTCCTAAACAAGTGTCTGGGATATGACAATAAACCAGCCAATTAATCCTAACCAAAAATAAAACTAAATCACTAATCGTGTTTTTGTGTCAATCAAAATATATATATCAATACTAATAATTAAAAAAAAATCTATTCACAGTTTTTATTTTAATATGTATTTTTTTAAAAAAAAGGTGGAAGATTCCATCTTATCCCCCTAAACAGAGGAGTGTGTTGAACTGTTTGGTGGGTAGACCTTGTGGTTTATCAGCCATCTACAAATTACTAGCAAATATTCATAGATTTATCCAGCAGCAGCAGTAGATTGGCCAATCAAAGATGACTAAAGCATATATGAACAACAACAAGCTACAAGCCTAGACTTAATGTGTTCTAGCCTTGTTACTTAGGTGTACTTTTTATATCTCAAAACTGAGAACAAGATGGCTACCTGAATTCCAACACAACCAATCTGGTAATTAATCCTTTTGGACTAAAATGAACTTCTTAAAGATCATTTGAATTTTATCATATAAATGCTATCACATAAGTAATCTTAGTTCTTTCTTTAGGATTAAAGCAATAGATATGCATTTTACCTGTTTACTTTCATAGATTCTTCATCTTTATAAAGTCCAGTTTGAGTAAGAGCAGTAGACAAGTGACAGTAACAGCCTGCAACTCCTAAATAAAGAAGCAAAAAAATTACAATTAAATTTTCTATTTTCAATTGATCCGTTAAAAATTGTCCATCAGCAGAATATGAGAGTAACTTATTCTATATATTTTTCAGACAATGGTCTTAATCTGTTTTTTCAAACAGTATTTCAAACTCATACTTTTTTGTCCTTTTTCAAATATATATTTTAACAAGTTGTTTAATACATTTTCTTTTCTTTTTCTCAACACCACAGTATAACAGTATTACAGGACCAAGTGTTATGGTTTTATGTCAATTTGAGAATAGATTAGATTGGAAGTGTATCAACAAGAACACCACGGTCCAACAGACTCACAAGACTTGGTGTTAAGATCTTATGTTAAATTTCAATATGAAAATATAATTCATTACCAGCTTTTTTTGTTGTTGATCTGTTATAGGGAGGTATCACTAAAAAAATTTTTTTGTGTCATGAATGTGTCAAAAACTACCCATAGATTTTGATACAATATGGAAACCAGGGTTATAACAAATAAAACTAAGTGGTTGAAAGATTCCATATTAGTGGTGAATATTTAAGATGTTCAGAAAACAATGCTTGTAGACATAGTTCATTAAATATATAGGTTACAACACCAACACTACTCACTTCAGTCACCATCTAGATTTTCCATGTAGTGTTGTATTTTTTCTTTGTTGCATTACTTTCTTTGGAGTGATCAAGACACTGGTGGGATTTACACTAAAAATGTGAACTGCTAAACTTCATGTAAAAAGAATGTGGCAGAGGGATATAACAAATACTGTGTTATTCAATTATTTTATTTTCCTGATTACACTGGTAATTATTGTGATAAGAGGGAGAAATTATAGTAACTTGATCTTGTTTATTTTTGTCTATGTCCCATTAGACAGGTGTGTTGAATGTAAGTAACATGACTTCAGATCAGTCCCTCAAAAACTTATCTTGAATTATCTAGCAATGACTTTTTTCACAAGTTGGTAGCCTAGTCCCTTCTGATTTGTTTGAAAGCAATTCTTTATGGATTTGGTTTCAACAGCAATTCTATACTTATATTAAATGCAACAAACAAATTTTATACTAATATTATATTTCAGATATGAATATTGATTAATTATGTCATATAAATTCCATCATAGTTAATTTTTTTCACATTTCAAAATTATGTAATCTCAGTTGTCTCTGATTATGAGAACTATCCAATTCCCTGACTCCCAGTTTATAGGGGAGTAAGATGTCAATCAAATTCATTAAGAACCTTTTCTTAAATTTCATTTCTCACTCATGCAAGTTATCAAATTTATACTACCTCTTCAAAATAATCTTTCATTGGGGGCAATTTAAAAAAGGCATGTAAAAGAATTATTTTAAGAATAGGCAGTAAATCATATTTATCCAATGGAGAGTAAGTACTATATTCCAAAAATCAGTTGTTGATCTTCGACGGGAAAATGATTATTTAAATGTCTTCAACTGAAAGTTAATTACTAACTATCCAATCTATAGGTAAATGAATGCCAATAACTTATATATTTCAAGTAAATGTTTTTTAATCTCATTTCCTTTTCACTTAATCATTGTTAATGTTCATCATGTTATCCCTATGATAAGAAACGGGTATTTATTCCAGGCACTTCTATGTTATTTCATAATTAATCACTTGGCTAACTTGTAAAATCTAACAATAAAAAAGCAAGAAATTGCTGTCATTATAAACACACAGAATCAAAGGTAGAGATTAGATTTTTGATTTATCAAAAACAAAAAAAATTACATTCAGATAAAAAAAATAATATACTCACTATATTGTGCATTTACCATTTTGTTGTAATTCTGCAAAAAACAAATTAGGTAACATTTTTAAGTTGAAAAAAATAAAAGAAGACATATACATTTATTGTTAAATATTATTTTAGTATTAAAACTCTGTAATGGAAATCATGGGAACCTACCTGATGCCAAGCACCAGTGTTGTCTCACTTGCAGAGAGTTGCCATGTGTAAAGGCCACAGCATGCATACGCAAGATATCACCCAATATATGCAATAAGTTTGAGCATAGAACATTTTGCTAAGTGATACAGTTTTACAACTAAAACTGATTACTGGGAATCAGTTTTTGGACAAACTCATTAAGATTCAGTTGATTTAAATCCAGGAGATAATAAACTAATAATAAATGTAATATTTTTATGTTACTATTCATACTTTAAAGCATTATCCCAATAAATTTTATCAAAAGTTTTCTTCTTTTTCCCTGGGTTGATTTTGCATATTTATTGATATATTATGTATTTTATTTTTTAAGATAAGAAAAAGGCAATTGTTTGATATGTTTCTTTATACTTTTAAAAATATTGCTAAATAATTTTGTTAAACATAACATTGAATGTAAATGATAAAAGATTAAATTTTAGATAAATACTTTAAAGACAACTGGTATAGTAAACACTAAAAAAAAAAAAAACTTTAAATATAACATAGTGGAGTTCTCCTTCATGTAACGTGGATTTTAGAAGAATTACGTTTTGAAAAATATACTGCAGCAATATTTACGAGAGATAGAACATTGAAATAGCAGCATTTTTTTTCCCCAACTGTATTCTGTCGTCTCTGGATTTCAAATTCAAATTATTTTTGTTTTATTAATGAACTATCACCTGGCTAGTCATTTTGATTTCTGACGAATTGGTAGATATCAGTTGCTTGGATCAAAAAAAAAAAAATTACAGTGTGGGCATATGGCTGATCCTATCTGGGAAGATCAAGTATCAATTGATCAAGTGACTGACTTGGTGACGCAAATGTGTTGCAGCAAGTATTCTTTATAAGGAAATTGATAGTGTACTCATATTGCACGACATTATTAGTAAATGGTCCATGAATATACTGACAAAATTGGCTTGAGCCAATGTTTCTTTAAACAGATTTATAGAGAAAGTTACTGTTAGGTTGGCTGAGGTTGGCTATAGTTGGACTGGAACATTTGTGGTATGTATAACATGGTGTCCACTGGACTACTGATAACTGCCACTTATATTTATTCTATATGTGTGCTATATGGTCATATTTGCAATATGTGTGTGTGTGTGTGTGTGTGCAAATATGCATATTTATGAGCCGGTGGTGTCACTCCATTGAAATGTCCCTGAATAACATTCTTCCATTATAACACAGTTACAGGCAAAAGCCCAATTTCATAGCAAAATACAGTTTAGAATTAAAGGTTTTATGAAAACATTCAAAAAGTGAAATTCATAATTGAAGAGCATTGCCCATAACCTGTCAAGCATTTCTTGATGCTGAAAATTACTCTTATTTTTAAAATCAGCTATGTGGCAGTTGGATCATCTTTAAGAAGTTGAGTATTGTTAGTACAAAAAAAGAAAAGACAAAGAAAAATAAAACTCACATTTGATGTCTCTCTCATCAAAGTAGTATAATTATTAACCCAATCTCTCATTTTCTGGAAATAGTCATCAATATCCTGATAAATAGAAATAAATATAAACATTTATATCCTGATTTAAACAAATTGGTGATTGCATACACAGAAGTTAGTCTTTGAAAGTCTCAAAATCAATTTTTCTATTCTTATCTATGCTTAAAAAAAATTTTTCATTATCACATTTCTTTTCAAATTGATCAGTTTAAAACTTAAAACCTTTAACATTTTAGGAATAAATATCTACCACCACCACCAAAGATATGTGCCCTCCGCTGGGCATAAGTATTTAATTTTCAATATAATAAATATTCTATTAAATCAGAAAGACTAATGAAACTAAATAAGAATGGCTAGAATGCTTTCAATATATTTGAGAATAAAAACAATTAGAAATCAATAACACCAAGTTATTATTTATTCAACCTGGATGTGTTAAAACCTGTATGCAAATTATTTAGACCATATACTATGTAAACCTTTATTTCTTAGTGATATATAACACACATTGCACGGTTTTAAATACGTTAATAACACGAGTTATTTTGAGGCAAATTTAACTCTGCTGGATTTTAAAAGATATTGTTGATAAGATGCTAATTGAGATTAAATAATGATTATTTAATAATCATTGATAATATAATGGAATTCTGATGTCAGTGGTAACATACTTTCAGTTACAAACACATAATTTCCATTATAATAAGATTATTACTATATGCATAGCATTTTAACACAGCATGCAATCTTAATGCATGAACTTACACCTATTAGGAGGCAAAGTTAAAATTCTCCTGTAATATTTTATTTGAACTTATTAGATGAATAAGCAATAAAAATAACTTAATATCTTTTTAAGGGTTGACTCATTTCTGAAAGTTATCAAAAGGTTATAAAATATTCTTATTTGTAGACACATAGCATAGAATCCATTCAGAGAAAATTTATTTTAATATGTAATTTTTCTTTCTTATAGACTTCTTTATAATTTATAAATTTTTGAAAAAAAAACTTTTTAAATTACCTTATGATTTCCTTTCCTAGCTTCATCAACAGCAGAAGATAATTTGTAAATCAACCCTTTCCTAATTTTGGCACGTATAGGAGGCTGGAAAATAAAATGAAGGATGAAGTGAAGAAATAAAGATTATATATTTATCAAATAAGGATTATCAATATCTTTAAGGCATTCACTGATGTTTATAAGTTAGATAAACAAACAAGACTAAAACAGATATTTCTTACACTCACATAAAAATATTTCTCTACAAAACCACTTAAAAACACTTTTATGGAAGAATATTAAAGATATAATATAAAAAAATATAATTGACAAATATTTTTTTGTGTGGATTTATATTTTATAATAAAAATTAGCATTTCTAACAACAGGTTAAGGGTAAATTTTTCATTGACAAAAAAATTTCCAACAAAAAAAATTCTTGATCTTATTAAGATATTAGTCACATTTAATTAAATGTCACTATTCGTTAGGTTTATAGGTCACACTTTAAGCTAAAAATGTTGAATATAACATAGCATTCATTATTACTGTTGTACTTCCTACATAATGGACTTGCCCTCCTCCAGAGTGTCAGAACAGTTGGCCAGACCCACGTGACACAGCCATGTGTGATACCACTTGCGTAGTGGACAGATAGTTACTACCCCACAAGACTCTCAGCTTCCTATCAACTAACTACAGTTTAACCAGGTTCACTTGTATCTTGTTTCTGTTACTTGAATATATATGTTTTTCTATCTACCTTTTTGTGTTCCCCATGTCTTTCTTTTGCCAGCATCACAATTACTTAGGATGAAAAACAATAAGTTTTTGTTTATGAATGTGGAATTTTGACATTTTCTTTTGGCACCTTATTTTTAAAAGTTTTTTCTTCATTTTGCGAGAAAGATAATAGCTCAAATATAAACAAAAAATAACCTTAATTATTGTTTTAAAATCCATCTTTACTTTTATAGGCAAATCTAGTAAAAATAAATAGTTAGATGATAATGATGATTTAACGGAATTTTTTTGTTTCGTTTTAATTTTATTTTAGTTTGTGTAAGGTCATTTCACTACCTAAATTATCTGAAACCTGGTTGAAAAATGTCTCTGCATTTGTTCTACAGTGTAAATTTCCAGCCTGGATATGACATTAAACAATCTGATAGTGAGGCTCTAGGAATGTTGAGTATCCCTTCATTACCATTGCTCTCAGGTCCATTATGGCCCAGAGTAGTAGCACCTAATAGGGTCCTATGTATGGGTCAAATAGAACTATTTGACATTCAAACTGTGAAAACAAATTAAATTGTTTGAAATGGAACTGTTTAATCATTTAACTGTGTGTAAACAAATGACTGATGTTAATGATACATAGCAATAAATTATTTAACTTTATTGACTTAAGCTAAATTGAAGCATTAGAATAAGAACTATAGAGCTGTTTGATAAAACTGGTTTACAAAAATAAATTTTTGGACTGAGGCAAGAATGGGGATGGGTGTTTTTGTTAATTTGGGTGTGCTGAATTCAAATTTATGAATAGTTTTGCTCAATAGTCTCATTTTAGTATAAACAGAGAATATATGTGCATATTTCAAGAGTTGCAGCAGCTTATAACAGATAAAACAGGATAGATAAAGAACACTGATTGAATTGATATACTTGGATGACACAATTACACAATTCATAGTACCACAGACAGTCAAAAGTGTGTTTTCTTAGAAGATCTGGTGTATTTTGCTTCTAAGATGTCACGCAAGAGCATCCAGCAGAAGTCTTCCATCATGCTGGGATTCCATTTGCCTTGATAGTTGCTCTCCATCTTCGTAATGTCTTGGTGGAATCTTTCTCCATGCTCATCACTCACTGCTCCAAGGTTTGGCGGGAAGAAGTTGAGGTGGGAATGGAGAAAATGAATCTTTAGTGACATTCGTCACCCCATATCCTCGTAAGACTTTAGCAACTTCTCAATACAGGCTTGGTAATCTGGTACGCGTGTGTTACCAAGGAAGCCACTACAGACTGACTTGAATGCTTCCCATGCTCTCACTAAGACCTGGGAACACAGTAGACAAGTGTTGGAAGGCAGCACCATTTTTGTGCAGTGCCTTCACGAAATTCTTCATCAAACCAAGCTTGATGTGAAGAGGAGGAAGAAGCACCTTATTTATGTCCACCAGAGGATTCTCCTTGAGGCTGTGTTCGCCAGGAACAAAAGTGCTTCTAGGCCCCCAGTCTTTCTGCTTGTAATGCTGGGATACAGCTTGACTATACCAGAGACAGAGAAAACAACAGTACTTTGTGAAGCCCGCTTGAATACCCATGAGACCAATGACCTTATTTGTTCCAATTCCTGAAACTGGTGATCCTTACATCTTCCTGAACTAGGTTCCACTGTTTAAGCTGAGAAGCCAAGAGCTCTGACTGCTGTTTTGACAGATACAAATCATGAGCAAGATCATTCAGGTCTTCTTGCGTGATCCAGTGTGGCTCATTGCCACTTGTTCCTGAATATGTAGACTCAATATCTTCCAAAGATATTGACTCGGCAGAATCCTCGGCATTTTTTCATCTGATGAGGAGAGAAGATCCTTATTTATTGGAGGTGTGGGTACAGGACAATCATCTGAATGGGGAATGGGTCTCATAGCAGATCGAAGGTTGGGATATTTGATCTTTTTCCTAGAAGATGCATTGAAACCAGTTATATTAGTTAAACCCAAAAATAACAATCATCTGCGTGGTTTCGCGGCTCTCTCCAAACCATCAGGACTGCAAAGTTGAAAGCCGCTTTCTTGCTATTAAACCATGCGGTTAGTCCATTGTAGCAGGGTTTACAACAGATGTGTGGAGCCCAAGACTTGTTCTGATCACCAATTTTACAGTCAAAATAGTGAAAGTAGGCGCTTCTGAGCAGGGAAGTGATGGTTTGATGCTGTGCAACTGTTGTGAAGTCCCCATACACGTAGCAGAAAGAATTGGCCTTGTTGAGGCATCCTCGACATTTTGATGTGCTTGAAGCCATTGGAGAATCTGAAAATATAACAAAGTAAAATTAAATGTGCATTTGAAAATGTAATACTAATATTTAGTAACCCAAAAGATGTGTAACACCATAGTTGAGGGACACCAACCTCCTGTGCGACAACCTCTTCCAATGACTGCCAGAGTGTGGATTGAGACCTGCTGCCTTAACTGTCAAAATCCATCTTGATTATATATATATATATATATATATAATGTAAAGCTATCACTTACATTCAGTACATAATAACTAAAAAATAAGCCATAAGTCTCACAAAATTAGAATTAACCCTGAATTCATATATGCCTTTATGTACCGTATATGCACAAAATGCACACTATGCATGTCTAAAAAACTAGAGGTGATGAGTAAAAACAGATTTCAAATTTAAATTCAGCACCCTCAAATTAGGTAAAAACAGGTATTTTTGTGCTTGCCTCAATTTCTTTGTAAACCAGTGTTATTTAACTGTGTATTTACAAAATGCATTTACAAGTCATGTTTAATATATATGTAAAAACAGAATTTGACATAAGTTACCAACAATGGTTGTTATTGCATCAAACTAAACCAATACTAGAGTAAATTTCTTTATCTAAAATGCTATAAAGTTAACACAAAAGTTAAAGATTTCATAGTGTTTCCACATATAATCAAAATTCACATCAACCACAAAAATGACAAAGAAATCCCCAAAATGATCTTACCTCAGATTCTGAAAGAAACTTTATTAAACTGTGATCTTTGCCAAATACCTCATGAGCCAAAGCAAGCTGCAAATATCTGAAAAAATTCAAGAGCAAAAAATTATTATATATGACTGTGGATTATTTTAGTTAATGGTTTGGGAACATACATTGGATTAACTTCAAATGATAATTATTTATTAAAAGAATATGAAATAGAAAAATCACAAAATGTATCCTGTGATCAAAACTGTTTTATTTTTATTTAACCATAAAATTTCATTCTACTTTATGTTTTTGAAACCAACATTCAAGGTTCACTTTTTAAGGAGTGTCTTTTGAATTTTAACATATCAAATCTGTTTTTTTTATAATTAAGGATTTTCGGACTATTGTCATCATCTTTATTGTTATTTCCACAACGTTTCGGCCGATATGTCCTCTGGCCTTCTTCAGGTGTATGTTGAACTCGGGAACCTTCACAGAACTTCGAACTACGTCCCTTATTGAATCCATGGGGGTTGCCTGTTCTGATTCTGTTAGTCATAACTGGGTACAGGCATAAAGTATTCCTGTATTGTTACTCGCCTGCAGTCAGGATTGAACCTGCAACCTCCAGATGATTTTCTCCTAAGAAGCTTAGGGAATCAACGCCTATATCCGTTACGCCATGTGTCCTGCGGGACAATTCCGTGTGAATTTTTGAGACTTATAAACTTAATGTTCTTACTTGACTAGGATTACTACTATTATGCATAATTTTTTACATAGATGGCTTTAGTGATGGAGATACTAATGCCATTACTTCAAAGTATTCCATGTATACGTTAGCCAACACTGGTGATAATGGCCATCTATGTGGCTTAGATACGTAGATGACACATTCATTCTCTGTCCTCATCAGGAAGATATTCAGACATTACTTGATCACATGAACTCAATCCGACCATCTATACAGTTCACTATGGAGAAAGTGCAAGACAACAAATTATCCTTCCTCAATGTATTAGTAACATGTACAGAGCAAGGATTCAGGTCATCTGTGTACCGTAAGCCTACCTTCACCGGACAGTACCTCAATTTCAACTCCCATCATCCATATACGGTAAAGAAAGGAATAGTCCGTTGCTTACAACATTGAGCAAAAACCATTAGTAGTGATACTGATGCATATCAAGAAGAAATGATTAGTTTGAGACACAACTTCTATTGTAACAACTACCCAGAGTGCTCCAAGAAAACTAGATAGGAGGATAGAGGACAATACCCCAAAACTCACCACAGCTTTCAGCTAGTCCTTTGACATGGGGCATGTCTGCCCCATGTCAAAGGACTAGCTGAAAGGATCCAAAAGATATGTAGTCCATATGACATCAGGACAATATTCACAAGTGATTCAACTCTCTGGAGGTATCTCTTCCGTGTCAAGCCACCAACGGAATTCAACATGATCAAGAACTGTGTTTACTCCATCCCTTACAGTTGTAGTAAAATATACAAAGGTGAGACAGGTCGCCCACTAAAAGTAAGGCTAGAAGAACACCGGAAGGCAGTAGTACAAGGTGAGATTGAAAAGTCGGGTATGGTGGACCATATATGGAAGGAAAAGGGAAATCATCTGCCCTTATGGGATAAAGTTGAAATAATTGATAGAGCAGAACATTGGAGGATTAGACGCCTTAAGGAATCAGCACATATGTTGGGCTACAATGACCTGCTGAGTAGACCAAGTATTGAGATAAATACAATATGGAAACCGATAATTAGAAAGGTTAGATTAAAAAAAAAAAAAATCTGAAAAAAAAATCAGGTAAAAAATTATACATAATAATAGTAATCCTAGTCAAGTAAGAACATTAAGTTTATAAATCCCAAAAATTCACTCTGAATTGTCCAGCAGGACATATAGTGTAATGGTTATAGGTGTTGGTTCTCTAAGCTTTTAGGTTCAATACTGACTTCAGGTGAGTAACAATACAGGAATACTTAACACTTGTACCCAGTTATGGCTAATGGAATCAGAACAGGCAACCCCCATGGATTCAATAAAGGATGTAGTTCGAAGTTCAATGAAGGTTCCCCAAGTTCAACAAACACTTGAAGAAGACCGGAGGACATATTGTCCGAAACATTGTAGAAATAACAATAAAGATGAAGATAATAGTCTGAAAACCCTTAATGATAAAAATCATCAAGCTTCATCTCAGAAATTTAGACAACTGTTATAGGACCGTTACCTACCCATTCATGAATTCTTCCAAATTATATATTAATCGAGAGCAAAGTACTCTTGAAAAGATTGAATACTCTACAGATATTTGACTGACAAGTAAGCCGAGCTTACACCACCACTTTTCTCTATATCTTTAAACTTATACCGTGTTTTGAGTTGTCTTTTCGTGGGTCCACATTAACAACCAAATCTAGTTTGTTCAGATAAAACTTTATTTAACCAAATGACAAAATCTAATTTTTTTGATAAGTATAAAACAACAAATAAACACTTTAGAAGGCTACAAATTTAGGATGAATCAGCTGGTTAAATAATCAATTTTACTGCATAAATTTTTAAATTTTCATATTTAATCAAGATATTTCCCCTGGAAACTAGTGATTATTTTTAAAAAATGGATCAGGATCAATATTAAATTTCATTTATTTTAAATTTTTTTAAATGATCACAAAACGTATATTGTTCCATCACTTTTTTTTCTAAAAATAGAAATAAAATTAAAGTTCACTAACTTTTCTAGGTTTCTACATTCTTTATGAAATTCATCTCCAACAAGAACATTTGTATCATTTCCAAGTTGTCGTCTCGATTTACTTTCTGCACTCTTTGGATCAATTTCAGCTTTTAAGGGCAAAGGAGGAACCTGGGCATAGAGCAAAAATATAAAATAGCACAAGACAAAATCAAAATTTTCATAAAATAAAAGATTTTAAGTATCAAACTTAGCATTCCAAAATTATCAGCCATAAATATAAACAATAAAATTTTCATAAAATAAAGTTTAAAAAAATCTTTTGAGAGCCTAAATAAGAAGTTGGAAAATAGCAATATATACGTTAAAATATGTATATGCAAGCAAAGTGGTTTACATATTCTAGCCTTATATTCATCTAAATGCTGTATGATGTGAATGTCATGGAAAATGTGAGTTTAATTGATTGTAATAGCATTGTCAACCTGTTGAGGGTTATTCTATGCCTAAAGGTTAGGGAATCACAACTAATTTACTTTCATATTTACATTTTTTGAGTTGTTGTTTCTTAAGGTTTTTATTTTTTGCTTACAATCCTATAAAATATGAATAATTTTCAAAGAGGTACTACCACTTTAGGTTAGAGAGAACCTGAAAATAATGGCAATGAAGGGGTCTGGAGCCTCACCATCAGATTGATTGCAATTAATAAACTATATTCTATAGTTATAACAATAAATTATTTTGTTTTATTAGGTACATAAGGTTAACAAGTACAACTCATGAAATCTGGATAAGGTAGTATCTATGTAACTTGATAACTTCTAAAAGTTCATATTGGAGTCAAGATTTTATAATAAAAATAAGATCAAATACAGCTGGATTCCAGTTGTCATAAGCCTGAGATGCTGCAGTTATTTTATTAAAGAGATTTTTTGATAAGAATTTTTTTCCCAATAAAAAAATCTTGACAAAAACAAAACTAAGTGTATGAGGAGGTCAAGTTATGAGTTGGTACTAAACTTGTAAGTTGTATTGGTTATATTTGGATTATTTCTGCTAAATGGTTTCTAATTATTGAAAAACACTGCTTAATTCTATATTTAAAATGCCATTTATAAAAAACAAAATTTGTTATCCCTTTAGTTCTCATGATACTGAGGGAAGGGATGTTACAAATATTCATAAAATATGCACAAATTAGTCTCAGACAAAAAATATTATAATCTACACAACTATAAAATCGTAAATATAGAAGTTATGAGATTGAATTTTAGATAAAAATAAAACTAAGATAAATAAAAAATCTAAAAAAAAAATATAATAGATTTAAAGAGTATTTTTCTTATAGTGAAGAATTTTGACTAACATTGTTTTTTGTTGTATGCATTCAGTAAAATGTTATAATTTCATAGTTTAGATCATTCTAATTTTTTTTTTTAAATCATAGGCTAATTGTTGTTTATTATGCTATTGTAGAAATCATGTTTGTAGTTTCTTCAATTGAGCTGTTAATACATTAAATTTCATAATTAATGAGCAATTCATGAATATAGTAAATTTATTCCTCAGGGTACCTCACTAGTATAGCTTTGCATTATATTTAGCTTAATTAACTGGTATATCAATGAAGTGAAAATGAAAAAGATAGCCTATTATTGTAGTGAATTTGATTCCTATCTAGTGATCCACACTTGTGGTCTTATGCCAGACTAAAATAATACTTCAGATGAGTGTAGTTGTCTGAGATTGAGTCCAGAAAAATATTGACATCTGAAAGCATAAATTTTAAGTCACGTAGGTCTTTCTTTAAAAACAGGTAGAACATAATCTTCCTAGGCTTAATAAATATTAATGGGCAAAGTTTTGTATGAAGGTCCATTAACATATATTGTCTTAAATATTGTGACTATTAACTTCAAAGGAAGTAGTAAGCAACTAAAATTAAACAAAATTGAGAAATTTACTTAAAAATTTAAAGAGTATATTTCAGAGTTGCTTTCATCCTTTCTGTTATGAGGATAATAGCAATAAACATGGAAATGAATTTTGACTGAATGAAAATTTTTGTAAGTTAATCTCATTTCCTGTTGAAAATTTATAATTGAATGAAGACATTTTAACAATCTACAATCCCAAAGAAAAAATTTATCATCATCGTTGTACTGAGAACACAGACTTCCTTGATTTTCACTCTCCATCCGTCCCTATCATCCATCACTTCCAGCAGGTCCTCCAAACTATAGCCAGTATCTGCATAGAGCTGATGTAACAAAGGCTTTGTTGGTTAGCAAACATTGGAAAGTCCATGTGCAGGAATCAATAAAATATCATTTATGAGTTTCTCCAGCAATGCCCTGTATGTCTTGAATAGTTTGTGAGATGGGAGGCAAGAGGATGTACAGCTGCTGATTTGTGAAGTGTTGCTCCCAGGATTTGTTCAAGACAGCACTCAGCATTCTTGTGTAGTTCCCATCTAACTTTTTTCTCCATGCATTTTGTTAGAGTCTAAGTGGTGTATTCATACAGTAGCACTGATACAACTTGAAAGAGAGATCAGATTTCCATATCATTGATAACTTGTTGATAGCACAAGGCATACGTTGACATCACTTTCAGTAGATGAGATATTGCTGCCAAGGTATGTGACCTTGTCTAATAATTTTAGAGACCTACCACTTAAAGTGAAGATGGTTTCTTCTCATTTAAAACAAATAAACTCTTATTTACATTCACATAGAGCCCAATACCTTCTGCTGCTTACTCCATGCTATGCAGAAGGGATTCAGTTTGGGCAGGTGTATTTGTAAGAAGCACTAGATCATCTGCATAATCTGCATCTGGTATAGTTTATGCAAGATATTGTCTACTTATTACTTTTTTAGTATAAAGCCATTTTCTTTTATTACGTCTATCAATATATGAAGTATGTAGTCAAGGCAGATTGTAAACAAATATCACACTAATATAGCTACTAGCTATGATGCCAAAGATATCAGTCAGAGTCACTATCAGGCGAGTAAACCATTACTTTTATGTTTCTATAAAGCATCATTATAGCTGTAACAGTTTCTTTGGGGAGACCATATTCTTGTAGTATTTGCTTCATCTTCCCTCTGTGCTTTGAAGAAATCTATGAAGAATTCTTAGGATGCTATAAAATTAGAAAAATGAGGATATAACTAAACAATTTAGAATTTATAGACTTACAATGAGCCCATTAATATTATTTTGTGTTATAAGACAATGGTGAAGCCATTCAAAATCTTCAAAAATTCTTTCCAGTACTTTTGTGGTTCCATCAGCAACCTGAAATACAAGATACATCATCATCATCAATAAGCTTGTAACATGTGGGTTTTATTTCAAACTTTCTTTTAGAAAATTACATGAATATAATGTAGGGCAAGTAAAAATAACCTTTTCTCTTCATAATTTTATTCTAGTAAAATCTGAATTTTAAGTTAGAAAACTGAACAGGAATGTATTTGTTCAACCAAGTGCAAAGGAAAGTAATCACGATTATATTAAAAAACAACGGCATAAACTTTCTTATTGAGTCTTGCTAAATGGTTTCAAGCATTGATATCTAATACAAATAATTCAATTTAATATTAGTCATTTGTTTGCACACAGTTAAATGGTTTCAAATGTAGTAAATGATAAAATAGTTCTCTAGGTCAGAGTGGACTTGGGAATAAGGGCAATGAAAGGATACTCCACATTCCCCAAAGCTCCAAGACTGGAAATCATCATTAGATGCAGTTTAGTGTCATATTGAGGCTACCAATAGAGAAAGCCAGCTCTGCTAAGGGGGGAAACATATATCACCATTTCAAGTCTTTCCAGGTTTTAGGAAAAATGTTTCTAGTGCATTAGATTTTTCACAATGTTTTAAATTATTATTCTTTTTTTGCTTTGAAATATAGAATCACTTTATAAACAAAAACAATGCCTTATCATTGCAAGGAAATTATAAAAATAGACCTAAAGTCCATATGTTTTCTTTTCTGAAAGATAAAACATTATTTGATAAAATAATCAAAAGAATGGATTTTATTCCCACTAAATTTGGCAGAATGATTATGTTTGTATTAAAATGCTAGTAAATTTAATTGAAACTTTAAAGATTAAATTAATTTCATGTCCTTGCAATCTACAATAACATTAAGACAAACTAATGGCAGATAAATCTAGCAAAATTTTTAAAAGCTAAAAACCTCATTTTTAAAAAATAAGATTTAAAGAAAATTTTGATTATAAGATAATAGAATCTTTTTATAGGCGTAAAAAGTAATTCTAATTTATTTTTTTAGAAATGTTTTATCCATGAAAATAATTTTTATTTATTATTTCAATTTTAAAAATGTATGAGCATTAAAAATTCTCTTTTTTCCATAGCTTTGTTGAATTTAGAAATTAAGTTAGAACACTTTTTATTTTTCTTAGAATTGTAAGAAAAAAGCTTCATATTGTAGATTTTTTGCTTACAATCTTTTCTTAGATTTTTTCTAGAATTTAAGATAGGTTTGGTTTTAAAAAATCTCTTTAGGTATGGGAACTACATTTTCAACCTGATGACATGATAAAAATAACAGGCCAAAACTTCAGAAAACATATCTATTTTCATTGACCACCTCTAGAGAGTCATCAGATTCTAAGATAATTCAGTCTTTAAATCAAAGTATTACTGATGATTTAGCATACAAATTGCACAAGAAATTCCATAGTATGAATGATATAGAAGGAAAATTAAATTTTCTGGATAGAAATTACTGGAGTGTTGTTAGGCAGCAAGAGACATATATGCAGCCTCATCAAATCCCAATATCCAAAAATCAATCGGTCTCTGGTAATTAAATCTGATTTTGCATGTATTTTGTAGAAATGTGGAAATGAATAAAATAGGAGACTAAGATTCCTAAACATGCAACTGATTAAAATACTCTAGAAATTCTAATGGACATGAAGAACATGAATACAAAACAGTAAAATAAAACTCAAAAATGTGATTTCTACATTAAAAAATTGGTAATGCCATTTCTACTATTATTGCAAGAAGAATCAAACATTTTAATTCAAGCAGCTAAACTTAATTACATAGAATAAGCTTAATGCTCGCGTGCGGTAAGCAGATGGGGTAATGCCTTCGCGCAGTTTAAAAAACCGGTTGAACGACGATTTGGAGTTGAACCCACATTCCATGGCCAATGCATCGATGTTAAAATGACTGTTGCGGGCATTTTTAAGCTTTTCCTTGAACAGTTCGAGCCGCAAATCGTTCAGGTAATTGGTCACCGAATCGCCATAACCGGTATTCACTGCCCGAGAGATGTAGCGGCTGTTGGTATTCATCTTTTTTGCCAAATCTTCTGTTTAAGCTGCGCATCCTGGAACCAGCATTCGGCCTTTACGGCCTTGTCTAACCGCTCAAAAAGCGACATCCATCGTGCCTGCACCTCGTTGTGCTCTAAAGGAATTCTGGTGGTTTTCAAAATACCGAAACGATAGGCCTGCACCCCTATGAATATCAGCAATAAGGTAGAAAACAACGTAGTAATGAGCCACACCCAGTTAGGAACATCTTCCATGTTGTAAATGAAGCTGTAAAAGAAAGAAAGTGCCGTAAACCCAATGTATACCGATGCCAACGCCCCTACCCATTGCAATCGGTGTCCGCCCGCCTTGCCCAGTTGCCACTTCATTTTGAAGTAACGCACCAACATCAAGGTCATGTAACTCACCAACACTATGGCATTGAGAAACATGTGTAAGGCCGATAGGGTTTCGTCGTAAAAGATCAACATTTCCTCTGTGGGGTAAAAGGTATATACCAATACCCCAATGTTGAGCAATGGTGCAATAGCATGCAATGCATAACGGGGCGAATGCTGCTCACCAATAAACCGCTGCACGTACAAGAACAACACCGGGCCAATCATCACCTGTAAAATGTTGGTAATGTTGTACCCCAACATGGTATCTACAATGGTTAACTCAATGCCGTAAATGCCCACATTCAACAACAAGGCCACCACCAGGTAATAATTTATGGGTTGTTTGATGGCACGAATCGCCAAAAAAACCATCATGACCACCACCAGCAGTAACGTAATGAAATCCAATATGTTAATGAGTGTATTCAACCTTGTTTTCGCGTTTTGGCACCTCCTAATTCACGATTTGGGCGGTGTAGTTGCGGAATGTAAAAACGAAACTACGGCAGGTGTCGTTAATTTACAAATCAATCGCCTGCACTATGAACAAATCAATCGCATTGCTTGCGCTGTTCTTTACTTCTCTAATTGCAAATGCTCAAGATACCCTTAACACACCTATGCTTACTGTAGGGTATTTTGGGGGAATACCGTTTGAGCCCGGCGTAACTGCC